>PVKH010011765.1:0-17602 GCA_004027955.1 Chaetophractus vellerosus
GTCTGAAAGATAGGTTTACAAGAAAGAGAAAGAGAAGAGAAAGTTTTGGGACATCACCCATATGGACGTAATCTGTGATGAGGTGATGGAGTGTGGTTGTGGGTTGGGGGGATTGTGCATGTCGGTGGTGATATTATTTGGTTTGAATTTTTAGGGTTGTTGTTTGGGTGGATTGGGAAGGGTAGGTTGGAGTGCCTGGGATGCTTGGGGGGGAGGAAGGGAGAGGGACCAGGTGAACACTTGGGATTTGTGGGTGTGGGGTTGGCAGGGCAGAGGTGGGAATACTCTTGTGGCAATGTGACAGGGAGGTGCCACTGCTTTGGGTGTTGGTTAGGGGTGCATACGGGGTGGGATGTATTTGGAGCCGGCTCCCGGGGAATGTGGGAGTGTTTATCCTGTCATAACGTGTTGTATCAATGGTTGGAGATCCACACAATGAGAGGGAAGAAGATGGGCTCTCTATTTTTAGGGGATCAGTTCACTCAGAAATAGACAGGTGGGTGACTCTTGGGAGCAGGGGTGCTTCCCAGTGGTGGGGGATGAACCAGTGGGTCAAGACCCCTTGTTGCATGTAACTATGAATCCTGTTGTCCAAAGAGTCAAGACAGGGGGTTGTTTTGGGCCCTGGGGGAGGGAAAGGGAGGAACTTAGTGGGTTGAACAGGGGGTACTTAGTAGTCAGTGGAAATGTTTTGCATTGCTATGTAGTGATGTACACAAGACACTCAACATATAAATGCATTACCTTCCCCCCCAGCATGGGACGTGACTTCTGGGAATGTGCCTCCCTGGCACTGAGGGATTACCTCTAAGCACCAACTAGCAATACAACTGGAAAAAGACTTTGAATCATAGGCATAAAAGGTAAAGACAGATGAGTTTATATGGCTAAGAGACTTCAAAGTGAGTCAGGAGGTCATCCCAGAAGGATCGCATCTCAGAAGGATCGCATAGACTGCCAAAGTAGATACAACCCCAAATAGTGGGGCTCCTGAGGGCTCTGGAGACACCCAGTTCCTACAGTCATGGCAGATAGCTCTGAAGTTTGGTACCTTGCCAGTGGGCCCTACTTTGGACTTTGTGTTCCCAAATGTGAAAGAGTTAGAATCAGTTGTGACTTCTCTACACATGCCTCTTCTATCCCTTCTACTTGAATCTACAGTTGGTGCTGGATTTGGTAGGTGTACACCCAAGAGACTTGAATTTTTTGGGCTGTCCAATTGCTAGCTGGGCCCTGAGTCTCAGTGGAGTTGCAACACCTACTCTCCAGTTCATTGGACTCACTCAAGACAACTTACAAGGAGGTGCTGGACAGCCACCATACCAAGGAACCAAGGAGTCTATAACTTCAAACAAGAAAGTCCCATCTATCAGTTGTATGGGATCAAAACCCCCTCTCAATTAGAGGTAGAATGGGCATCACCATCCCAGAATCCTCAGAATTAGGAAATAAAATATAGACTAGAGTGGACTTACTGGTATTCTACTATAGACTTATTATGATTCTATAAATGGGAGAAATTATACTATTGATGTGGAGACAGTGGCCACTGTCAGTGCTGAGGGCAGGGAGAGGGAGGGAGAGGTGTAATAGGGAGGTAATTTTGGGACTTGAAATTGCCCTGAATGACACTGTAATGACAGATACAGGCCATTATAAATCCTGCCATAACCTACAGAATTGAGTGGGAGAGAGTGTAAATTACAATGTAAACTATAGTCCATGCTTAGTGGCAATGCTCCTGTGTTCATCATTACGAGAAGTTGTTAATGTGGGGGAAAATTGGAGCTGTGGGGAGTGGGGCAAATGTTTATGTAACATTTTATGTAATCTAAGTACCTTTTAGAATAAATAACAAAAATATATTTAAAAAAAGAAAGCCACAGAAATAAGAAGGTATAATCAATAAAACCCAGAAGTAAAGAAAGGAGCCAGTGGGTGCTGCCATGTGATAGTGGTCAGGAGTCACCAGCAGCCAGTCTTTGGGAAGAAAGCATTGCCTTGATGATGCCTTAATTTGGACCCTCTTTTAGCCTCAAACAATAATTAATTCCAATGATTTTAATTTGCTAAAAGTTGCTGGGAGCAGTATACCAGAAATGTGTTGGCTTTTATAATGGGAATTTTTTATATTAAAAGCTTAAGAAAATCCTTACAGTTCTAAGACTGTGATAATGTCCTAATCAGGACATCATCAGAGATGCCGTCTCACCGAAGGTCAGCTGCTGGAGATTGTGGACTGCACAATGCACAAGGCACAATGGCAGCTCTCTGCCCCACCTCCAGGTTCACTTTCTCCCTGAGCTCAGCTGTGGGCAATAAAAAAAAAAAACAATAAAGAAGTATGAGGTAGTATTTTGGTATGATAGGAACATTGTAGACAATAATTGTGGCAGTGACACAACTGTATGCATTTACCAAAAGGGATTGAATTGTACACTTAAAATTGGTAAACAATATTTTTTGTAAAATTTTCCACAATTGAGCTGATTTTAAAAGTTGCCTAATATCTATGCCATAAAAAATATGCAACTGTCATGAAAAACATTATTTTGATTTGAATATATTGACCTAAAATATTCCCATAATGTATCATCAAATGAAAAGCAAATTAATAGGTAATGCATATTACTTCATTTTAATTGTTAAAAAATCAAACAATAACAAAACATTCTATAAAAGTACAAGAGAGTTAACAGACAAGGCTGTAAAATTTTGGTATGACCTCAGGAAGTGAGAAAGGAGGAGAAAGAGGTGATTAATTGTTTTTCTTGTGTTATTGAACTGGGTAGAACATCCACAAGTGTGTTGAATAATACTAGGGAATCAGTCATCCTTTCTTTGTTCTTGATCTTAGAGGATAAGCATTCATACTTTCACCAATAAGTATGATAATAGCTATGACTTGTTGTAGACACTCTTTAGAAGTTTGAGAAAGTTCCCCCTCAGTGTTCAGTATTTTGAGGGTTTTTTAAAAAATCTTGAGTTGGTATTACATTTTGTCCATTGCTTGGGCATTCCAATTGTTTTTATCTTTTGACTATTATGTATAGTGCTGATATGAGCAGGTTGTATAAAAAGTATTTCTTTGAATGCCTATTTTCAGCTATTCTGGGTATATACCTAGGAGTGGAATTGCTATGTCATTTATAATTTTATGTTCAACTTTTTGAGGAACTGTAAAACTGTTTTCCGCTGTGGCTACACCATTTTACATTCCTACTATCAATGATCAAGTGTTTCAATTTTTCCACACCCTTCCCAATACTGGTTAGTTATTCTTTGTATTATTTATTGTAGCAATCCTAGTGGGTGAGAAGTCATATCTCAGGATATGCATTTCCCTGATGATTAATGACATGGAAAATCGTTCTTTGTGGTTATTTGCTATCTATTTTTCTTCTTTGGAGAAGTATTTATTAATGTCCTTTGTCCATTTTTAAACTGAGTTGTTTGATTTTTTGCTCTTGAGTTGTAGACGTAGATTCTGTATATATGATATCTTTGTCACATATATGATTTCCAAAAATTTTCTCCCATTCTATGTGTTGTCTTTTCACTTTCATGATGGTGTCATGTGAAACACAAATATTTTAAATTTTAATTCAGCTATTTTTTTTCTTTTATTGTTTGTGGTTTGGTGTCATATCTGAGAAATCTAGGGTCATAAAGATTTATATCTATTCTTTCTTCTAAGTGTTTTATGGTTTCAGCTCTTATATTTAGGCCCTCGATCCATTATGAAGTTAGTTTTGATATGTTGTGACATAAAAGTCCAACACCACTCATTTGCAGATGGATACCCAGCACCATTTGTTGAAGAGACTATTCTTTCCACATTGAATGGTCTTGGCACCCTTATTGAAAATCAGTCTTAATTGTTTTCATTTATTATAGCTTCTCAGTTCTATTCCATTGGTCTATGCATCTAACCTTTTACCAGTACCATACTGTTTTGGTTACTGTAGTTTCACAGTAAGTTTTGAAATAAAAAAAGAGTAAATCTTACATTTTTTTTGGTATTGATTTGACCTTTCAAGGCCACATGAAATTCTATATGAATTTAAGGATGGACTGTTCCATTCGTGTAAAAAAGCTGTTGGAAATTAAATAGAATTTGCATGTAATCTGTAGGTTGCTTTGAGTAATATTGCCATCATAACACTATCATCTTACAATCCATAAAAGGGATATCTTTCTATTTATTTAGGTCTTCTTTAATTTCTTTCACCATATGTTGTAGTTTTGAGTGTACAGGTCTTTAATATACTTGGTTAAAATTATTCCTAGATATTTTATTCTTTAGGATGCTCGAATAAATGGAAATGCCTTTTGAATTCCCCTTGAGTTACTCATTGCTATTGTATAGAAATGCAAATGATTTTATTTGTTGATTTTGTAACCTTTAATTTGTTGAACTTGTTTGTTAACTCTAACAGTTTTATGTGTGTATCGTTAGGACTTTCTATATATAATATTGTTATCTGTGAATAGGGATAATCTTCAACTTTTGGTAATTGTGAATAATGCCACTATGAACATCAGTGTGCAGATATCTGTTTGTGTCACTGCTCTCAGTTCTTCTGGGTATGTACCAGTAGTGGTATTACCAGGTAACATGACAAATCTATATTTAACTTCTTTAGGAACTGCCAGTCTTACACAGAGGCTGTACCATTCTACAGTCTCACAAATAGTGAATAAGCATTCCTATCTCTCCACATCCTCTCCAACACTTGTAGCTTTCTGTCTTTTTATTATTCTAATAGGTGTGAAATGATATCTCATCGTAGCTTTGATTTGCATTTCCCTACTCTCTTGTGATGTTGAACATTTTTTCATGTATTTTTTCACCATTTGAACTTCCTCTTTGGACAAATGTCTATTCAAGTCTTTTTTTCCCATTTTTTAATTGGGTCATTTGTCTTTTTATTGTTGAGTTGTCACATGTCTTTATATATCATGGATATTAAGCCCTTATCAGATATGTGATTTCCAAATATTTTGTCCCATTGAGTCAGCTACTTTTTTACCCTTTTGACAAAGTCCTTTGAAGTGCAAAAGTTTTTAATTTTGAGTAGGTTCCATTTTTTTTTTCTTTCCTTGCTCTTGGTTTGGATGTAAGATCCAAGAATCCACCACTTACCACATGATCTTGAAGATGTTTCCCTTCATTTTTTCCAGTAGTTTTATGATCCTGGTTTTTATATTTAGGTCTTTGATCCATTTTAAGTTGATTCTTTTTTAGGGAGTGAGATAGGAGTCCTCTTTTATTCTTTTAGTTATGCATATCCAGTTGTCCCAAGACCATTTGTTGAAAAGACGGTTTTTCCCATTAACATAGACTTAGTAGGTTTGTCAAAAACCAGTTGGCCATAGTCATGAGGGTTTATATCTGGATTCTAAATTCTATTCCACTGATCAATGTGTATATCTTTATGCCAATACCATGCAGTTTTTAGCACTGTAGCTTTGTGATAATTGAAGGAAAATTTCTTCAATTTGTTTCAAGGTCAGGAAGTAAAAATCCTCCCACATCATTCTTCTTTTTCAAAATGGTTTTAGCTATTCAGGTGCACTTTCCCTCCCAAATAAATTTAATAATTCCATTTTATATTTCTGAAAAATGAGCTGTTGGATTTTCAATTTTTTTTTTTTTTTTAAGGATAGGGACCAGTGATTGAATCCAGGACCTTGTTTGTGGGAAGCCAGTGCTCAACCACTGTGCCATATCAGCTCCTCTGAGTTCATTTTTTCATTTGTTTCCTTGTTTGATTTTTGGTTTGTTTTAGGAGGTACTGGGGATAGAACCTAGGACCTCCTATGTGGGAAGCAGGCATTCAACTGCTTGAGCCATGTTCACCCCCCTGGCTATTGGAATTCTGATTTGTATTGCATTGAATCTATAAATCACTTTGGGTAGAATTGACATCTTCATATTATTTAGTCATCCAATCCATGAACACAGAATATCTTTCTATTTGTGTAGGTCTTCTTTGATTTTCTTTTAACATTATTTTGTAGTTTTCTGAATACAGGTTTTGTACTTCTTTAGTTAAACTGATATCTAGGTATTTGAGTATTTTTGCTGCTATTGTAAATGGAATTTTTCCCAATTTCCACCTCAGATTGTTCAATACTGATGTACAGAAACATTACTATTTCATGCCTTTGATCTTATATCCTGCCACTTTGCTGCATTTGTTTATTAGCTCAAGTGGCTTAGTAGTAGACATTTCAGAATTTTCTAAATATAGCATCATGTCATCCGTGAACACTGAGAGTTTTATTTCCTCTTTTCCTATTTGGATGATTTTTATTATTTCTCTTTTCTAATTGATCTAGCTAGAACTTTTAGCATGATATTGAATAACAGTGGTGACCAAGGACATCCTTTTCTTGTTCCTGATCTTAGAGGGAAAGCTTTGAACCTCTCCCCATTGTGTATGATTTTTGCTTTTGGTTTTTCATATATGCCCTTTATCATATTGAGGAATTTTCCTTCTATTCCTATCTTTTGAAATGTATTTATCAAGAAAGGATGCTGGATTTTGTCGAATATCTTTTCTGTGTCTATTGAGATGGCCATGTGGCTTTTTCCTTCAATTTGTTAATGTGGTATATTATGTTGATTTTCTTGGGTTGAGCCAGCTTTGGTTATCAGAAATAAATTCCATCTTGGTATTGGTGTATAATTACTTATATGCTATTGGATTCTATTTGCAAGTATTTTGTTTAGAATTTTTGCATCTGTACTCATTAGAGATGTTAGTCTGTAATTTTCTTTTCTTGTAGTAACTTCATCTGGCTTTGGTATTATGGTGATGTTGGCTTCATAAAATGTGTTGGATAATTTTCCCTCATTCTCAATTTTTTGGAAGAATTTAAACAGGATTGGTCATTAATTATTCTCAAAATGCTTGGGAGAATTCACCTGTGAAGCCATCTGGTCCTGGACTTTTCTATGTTGAGAGATTTTTGATAACTGATTCAATCTCTTTAAATGTTCATGACTTATTAAGTTCTTCTATTTCTTGTAGAGTCAATGTATGTTGTTTAGTTTGTGTGTTTCTAGGAGTTTTCTATTTCATCCTGGATGTCTATTTTGTTGTCATACAGTTTCTCATCATATCTTCTTATGATCCCTTTTATTTCTGTTTTGTCAGTTGTAACTTCTCCCCTTTAATTTCTGATTTTATTTACAGCATCTCTCTTTTTATTGTTTGTTAGCCTAGTAAGGGTTTGTTAATTTTATTGAACTTTTCAAAGAACTAACTTCTGGTTTTATTGATTTTCTCTAATTTTTTTTGTTCTTAATTCAATTTATTTCTGCTCTAATCATTATTCTTTCCTTCCTTCCTCTTGCTTTGGGAATGGTTTAATGATCTTTTTCTAGTTTCTCCAGTTGTTCAGTTAGATATTTGATTTTAGCTCTTTCTTCTTTTTTAAAATAGGAGTTCAGGGCTATAAATTTCCTCCTCTGCACTGTTTTCACTGTATCCCATAAGTTTTGATAATTTGTGTTCTCATTTTCACTCATCTCAATATATTTACTCATTTCACTTACAATTTCTTCTTTGACCCACTGATAGTTTAGAAGTGTATTGTTTAGCCTCCCCACAGTTGTGAATTTTCCTCTTTCTTTTCTATTATTGTTTTTTAGTTTCATTCTATTATCATCTGAGAAGGTTCTCCATATAATTTCAATGTTTTTATATTTATCAAAACCTGATTAGTGACCTAATATATACCACTGAGCATACACTTTGAATGGATTGTACAAAGCATGCGACTATATAACACTGGGAATTGAGTGGTGGATGATGGACTGCTGTAACAGGACAAATATGGGAATTTTCTCTCTTGAATGTTAACAATTACATAATACTAATATATGCTGTTAATAATTGGGTGGGTTGGGGGAAAATACACCAAATGTAAGATATGGGTTATAGTTCGTAGTAATATTTTGATAACGTTCTTTCATTGTTTGTAACAAATGTTTCACAACCATGAAAGATGTTGGTGATGGGGAGATGTATGGGAGCTTTGTATGATGATATACATGATTGTTTTGTAAATTCACAAATTTTACTATACACTTATACTGTATACCAGATATATGGAGAGAGATCTGTTTCTGTATGTGGTAATTGAATCACTAACTTTGGAAGGCAATTTTTAACTTATTTAATACATTGAGACAAAGGAATATTAATTGTTGACCCAGGGTTTGCCATTTGTAGCATAGTTAATGGAAAATACAAGTCTATTTTGTTTCTGAGTTCATATAAGCAGTTCAGCAAATAAATCTATCATTATTTGATCCCTAAGAATGGGTAGTTTGTAGTGAGAATTTAGATTGTAAGAAATGCCATTCTTATATACAAAAAATTCATCTCATGCATTTAGTTACTTATATCAGATATAAAAAATTTTAATAGCAAGGGTTATAAGAGTGTATGTTTGTAAACAAACAAAGGCATGTAACACTGGTATATGTAACAGTTATATTTTGCAACCTAAAATTTGAGAGAATGGTACAACAGTATTCTTGTCTATAAAATTTATAATCTCTGTCTCTAATTTGTGGTATCAAAAGCAATGACTAGAAATAGCTGTAAATTAAATATTATTCTGAAAGTTTTAAAATAAGATTTAAATATCTTACATCAGTATTTGGCACATTTTTATAATATGAAAGTGGTGTAGAAAAGATTTAATTTGATAGAAACTTTAATTTTTATAGGAAAAGGGTAACTTACATTATTAAAAATAATTTTAGTCTGAATCAAATAAGAACAATTCCATAAGCAAAAGATAAGGAGTCTTATGGTCCTGTTTCTAAGGTAGTTTGTTTCTGTTACAAAAAAATAGTGTGTTCTAGGTTTTCGTGAAAGTATAATGACTTGAATCCAGCATGGCAAAATCATGTAAAACAATTCAAATGCCTTAAAAATGCCCTATATTCCACCTATTCTTCCCTCCCCCTCCTCTTGGAACCTATGGTAACCACTAAGTTTCAATTTTTGAAGAATAAGGTTCATAGTTACATGCATTAATACCGAGGACCTGACATATTGTTCTGTTTTCCTTTATTAGGCAATGACAATGTTCTCAGGAGATTTGTGGCCCTCAAAATGAGTTTCTTGTTTATTGGGTGGTCCTCCACCCACTGAGATAACACCCTATGACAAGATGCACACTTTCAGATTCAATAGAAGCCTGTCCCAGGTGTACCTTATCCTACATCAATTGTAAAAAAGGTACCACATTAATGAAAGGTGTTGCTAATGGGGAAAAGTATGGGAGAGGGAGGTGATGGGTATATGGGAATCCCCTACATTTTTGATGAAACATTTATGCAATATAAAACTTCTTTAAAAATAAGGAAAAATTTTTAAAAATAATATGTTCTATGAAATTTCAAACATAACAGTAATTCATAAAGGAACTTACAGTAACCTGACTTTTATTATGGGCTGTTATTTATCTCAAGGGAGAGCTGGGAGACTATCAAGAACTGACTTGTCGACTCCTCAGTTTTCTCATTGCTGATAGTACTTCCTTATTTCTTAATGCATAGATCAAGGGGTTTAAAAGGGGGGTGAACACAGTATAGAATACTGAAAGCACCTTATCTGCTGGGAAGTTCCCAAAAGGCCAGCCATAAATGAAAATGACAGGCCCAAAGAAGAGGATCACCACAGTGACGTGGGCAGTCAGGGTGGCCCGTGCCTTGGCTATGCCCGCTGAGGAACGACGTCTCACAGTGACCAGGATGACCAAGTAGGAGATCAGCAGGAGCACAAAGGAACTCATGGCAATTAGACCACTGTCTGAAAGCATCAGAATCTGGAGGACATACGTATCAGTACAGGCAAGTCTGATAACTAGGGGAAGATCACAGAAAAAGCTGTCCACTTTATTGGGGCCACAGAATGGAAGGTTTACTGTGAAGACCAGCTGACTTACTGAGTGCAGAACCCCAATGATCCAGCAGCCCACCACGAGGCCTGTGCACTTGCGCACACTCATGATGGCCGCGTAGTGCAGGGGTCGACATATGGCCACATACCTATCATAGGCCATGGCCACAAGGAGCATCATTTCTCCAGCAGCAAAGACATGCAGAAAGAATATCTGCACCATGCAACCCTCAAAAGAGATGGTTTTGTGCTCCAAGAGGAAATCAACAATCATTTTGGGGGTGGCAAAGCTGGACAGACACACATCAATGAAGGAGAGGTTACTGAGCAGGAAGTACATGGGTGTGTGTAGTGCAGGTTCAGAGATGATGGTGAGCACAAGCAGGAGGTTTCCCAGCACAATGGATAAGTAGAAAAGCATAAAAAATGCAAAATAGAAAAGCTGAAGCTCTCGAGAGCCTGAAAGACCATGTAATACAAATTCCATCACTCCTGAGTTATTTCCTTGGTCCATGATACCCAATTTCTGACATCAGTTCAGAAATTCTCCTGAAAAGTAAAATGGAAATGGAAATATTATTACAAGCTGTGAGGTTAAATGAAGAAAAGTAAAATGGAAATGGAAATATTATTATAAGCTGCGAGGCTAAATGAAGAAAAACAAGCCATTCATCAAATCCTTACATACTTTAGTTTCCCTTAAATGCACAATAACACGTTGCATGTGATCATTTCTTTTGTAGTTACAGTCCATCTTTGTCTTTCATATCTGTCTTGCAACATGAAAAGTATATTTTAAATTTTACTACTTATCTCTACCACTTTAAAATTCCTACTAAACAGGACTGTTAAGTTTTAGAGTAAGCCTGGAAATTTTTAAATTATAATTCCTAGTGGTGTGACCTTAGACAAATTAAATAAACAAAAAAAAAGTGGTTCAGATTTGCATCTCTAAATTGATAGAAATAGTAGTATATGCCTTATAGTATTGTTGTAAAGATTAAAATAATTATAGGGAGCAGGTGTTGCTCAGGGGTTGAGTGCATGCTTCACATATATGAAGTCCTGGATTCCTAAAACAAAAAAGAAAAAACACAAAAGTTGGCATACTTTGAGAAGTGCCTGGCCCGTAATTGGTATTAAGTAGATTTTAAGATGTTAACTCATATGCCTTTTTTCCCTCTATCCTTAAATATTTGCATGTGGAAATTAACATCGTTACAAAATATCAAATTTGTACTCATCTGACTTAAAGTGTACATCCAGTGCACATTGTTTCCAACTTGTTAAAAAATATATCAGAAATATTTTATATTTCATTATAGTGATGATTTCAATTTCCCTTATTATTAATAGTTTTATGATAAATTTACTTTTAGTTAAAAATTTTTGTGCATACAAAAATTGTTCATGATACATGATTATAATTATGTTCTTCATAAACTTTTCGTTCATTATATCAAGTCTCAACTCACTGAAATGATGCATGGGTGTTTTTCATCTCACCCTTGCTTGACAAGTCAGAATGTTACATTTATCTCCTTGCTTATTTGCTACATGAAAATGCATCTTATTGATGTTTTAATGCATTTCATAATTATTAATAAGGTTAACAATTTATTCATATATGAAAAGTCCATGTGTATTTTTCCCTCCTCAATTGCCTTTCCATGATCTTTGCCCAGTTTTCTACTTTTCACCTTTTTATTATCTGTTATATGAACACTTTACATATTATGATATTATCCTTTTAACAGATATTAAACACATATTTTAGTTTGTTCTTTCCCTCATAAATTTATTTATATTTTCTATGAAATGTTTAAAATATTTTTATAAAATCTGATCTATCATTTTTTCAAATGATTTCTGCTGTTGTCCTCTATAAAAAGTCTTTGGACAATCAATATGTTTACATTATTTCAAGCAGTGTAGTGAAAGACTTATTAATTAATTTAGTTTTTAGACAAAACTTTTAAGCAATGGTGTCTATGAAAAAATATATTAAGTGACTTCTTAGTAAAGTTTGAAATGTTTCATCTCCAAGTGCCACCTCTATTGGGAAAAGGAAGTTGTTGGAGAGGTGGTGATTGTGAAAGATGGAATTTCTTTTGAAATCAAAACTATATGCTAAAGAAGATGAAATTCTCTCATAGATATTAAAACTACCACATAAGGGTTGAAAGAGGATGAAGAATAGTTCTTGCAGCATGCCCCTGACCAATGAAATCATGCCACAACTTTCTATTTCTTCTAGGTACTTTCACCTAAAACCATGGTAAGGAATCCTATAAATAGTCTAACAACTCTTGCATGTCCCTTGTACTTGGATATATATTATTCTTTAACTTTTTTAAATAAGCATCTTCAGGATGATCATATTACTTATTTATATTTCCACTAATTTACTGAGCATTGGAAAAGTCCTCTATGCTCTAACATAAAACTCCCCATTGATTCATTGGTGTTAATATTCATCGGCATATTCTTCTCTTTTGTCTCTGAGAAATCATGTAAAAGTAAATATAAAATAGAGACATTAAAATCAGAGGCAGGTATTGAAAATCAGAACCTAGAGCTGTTTACTTAAGAATTCATTTTAACAGACTTCTCTGAATACCACAAAATTATTGCATGCCATTGATTTGGGTGAAATTTTAGAAATAACATGGAAAAAGAGAATATGCTAATATAAACAATTTCTGGATTATCCACACCTATAATTCCTAAGGGAGAAACACAAAAATTTAAGGTATAGAACTAGGTGTCAGAAACCAAATTCTAAACTAAATCTCTGTTCCTGACTATTTAATTTTGAATAATTCCATAAACTTTGCACCTTATAAACTTAAAAGAAATTGTGGAAAAACAAATGAGTATGTTCTTCTGTACCAAAATCATTACAGAGGCAATTAATGGTATAAAGAACAAATATAAATAAATCAAACATGAATGGGATAAAACTTCATAAGAGACAAGCTGAATAACATGTGCAAAAGAGAAGGACTCTCCCACTTATCTAAAGAAGGCAGAAGAGCTAGGTGGAGATTTTTATGTATGTGACCCTTTCTGAGCACTGAATTGTGAACACATTGCCCACCAACTAGTGGAAGCTAGGTATTTGTGAAGCCCAAAAACAAATAACAAGGAGTCTTTCAAAGCCTGAAACCCAAAATAACGTCTCCAAATCACTATCAACTAAGAAAACACAGTGGTCCATAAATGTTGGTAATTCGTCCATCAAATATATTTTATTAGAATAATCCAAAAGTAATTAAAAAAATAAAATAACTTAATAGAATGTTTATCATTTAGTACTTTGCACACTTGGAAAACCTCCTTTGGTGCCATCCAATTATTTAGAAGTGATGTTATGAAAATGTGTTTGTATGTGTGTACTCTAGAATGCTCATAGTAATCATTAAAGTATAGTATTATCCTTCCATTACAGTATGTCAGTGAAGTTAAATAATTGGTCTGAGTCATATGGCAAAGAAGAGACAAAGCTGTAATTTTCATTGTAAAAACTGTATGCGAAGAAGTCACAAATACTATGTGGCCATAATATGTGCATGGATATCAACAAGGCTTAAAAAATTGATGTGCCTTGTGCCTTAAAGAAGCAATTTAATTCAATCAAATATATTGGACATTCACTGTAGGACCACATTAAATGTATGTAACTGAAAATAAAAACTCAGATATCAGAGTAGCTGAGTCTGAGGAAGAGGGACACACTTTTGCAGACAAGAAGTTTAGTGGCATATGGAAAATAAAATACCACCTATTACCATAATTGGAGTAATAGAATATTATATCAATATAGTCTATCCACAGGAAACTATTTAAAGTGGCAGAAGCATTAAAACTTACATGAGTCTTTGTGGGGATGTCATATAGAGTCACATAAGAGAAGTGGAAATTGTCCACTCTTTATTTCAGGAATTACACATAAATAACTTAAAGTATTGTGACAATATAAGAAAATGCATTCTTCTCACATTTCTTGCAAGATGCTTCTCCTTATACTTTGAACACTTTATATAAGAGGACGGAGAGTTGGAGATGTATTTCTCATTGACAGGTAATTTTGTCCCAGTGGAGCAATTGGTAACAAGCCCTTTTATGTCATAAAACAGCAAATATCATTTCTATCCAGGGATTCATACTTCGAAAAATCATGCTTCCAATCTATCTATATGTTTTTAACAGCCTCTTATATCTACTGTGGCATTTCCTTTCTATGAATATTTACTCTCAGGCAAGATTTCTCAAAATTTTCTTCAGTTGTAATTGGTTTATCATAAAGCAACTATTATTTTCTCTGAAGGTTCAGTTCAGTCCCAAATACTATCATTAACAATCCCTGTGAAATAAACATTATTTCAAGCTGCATGCTAAATATTATGATGATAAGTGTAGTATAATATTTTAATATAGTAAATTATAATCACTTTGCAAAGCATAAAATACCTTGTTTTTATATACCTTTCAAATTAAATTTAGTTCCAGAGCTTTCAAAAATTGAATATTTATGCAATACCACAAAATATGAATTCAAGAATGAGTAAGACAAGTGCTTATTTCCAAGTAGCTTGTAATTTAGAAAGAACAATTAAAGAAAACAAACTGAAACATAATCAAATAGAATAGTATGTGTATTATAAGAGAAGTGCAGACAAAATGATATGGGCACTCAAAATATATCTTAGGAAATAATTTTTTGGAAAAATCAGGAAAGATTTCAATGAGCAATGAAGAAGGAGGTAAACAGAAAGGGAAGGAAGATGACAAAAATGTAGTACTTGTGAACAAGACAAAAAAGGTAGGATTATGTAATATTAACTGAGATGCAATGTTTTGAAAGGCAGAGAGAGTGAGTGAAAGAAGAGTTCCAGCATGTATAGATGAAAATAAACAAATGTATAAGTGAAGAAAACTGGAAGTGATCCAAGAACAGCTACTCCAGCTTGGCCAGAGATTTCATATGACAGAGAGATTTACTGGACTGTATTTTAAAGATTTCAAGTACAGTCCTTGGGATTTTGTACTTAATCAGTTGGAAAATATAATGTTTTTCAGAGAGGAAACAAGGGCCTTGTCACTGTATCAAATTTAGCTTATGGAGCATATAACATGTTTTGGTCAGCTACAGAAGTGCCTTTTGAAATATACCAAAATTGGTTGGTCTTTATAAAGGGTATTTATTTGGGGTAGAATCTTAGAGTTACCAGGCCACAAAGCATAAAGTTCTTCCCTCACCAAAGTCCATGTGTTGGAGCAAGACAGCTGCAGAGGTCTCCAGTGTTCAGGCTTCCGGGTTCCTCTGTTCCTGGGGCTGCATTTCTCTCTGGGCTTAGCTTCTGCTTCCTCCACAAGTTCAGCTGTAGACCATGAGGGTCTCTATGCGTTGCGTCTCTCCACAAGGCCAGCTGTATACTTTCAGGCGAATGGCTCACTCCAACATCAGAACTGCTCCTCAAATCTGCTTCTCTCCAATTCTGCTTCTCCCAATCTCTGTCTTGGTTTTTAAACTTGAGACCACACCCACAGAGGGGTGGGGCTTAATGCCGTACTCACTGCAGCCCAGTCAACGTCCTAATCATAAACCAATCATGCCCAGATGAACAGATGAGTTTACAAGCATAATCCAATTTATATTTTTGGAATTCATAATTATATAAAACTCAAACCGTTAAATAACAAATGAAGTCTTTGGGAGAGTTTGGACATGAAAACCTGTTGTTATAATAATCCAAGCAGATGGCTTGGATCAGGGTAGTTGTGGTAGAGGTCATGAGATGTGGTGAGATTCTCAGTGCATTTTCAAGAAAAAGTCAGTGTTATTTCCTAAAATATTTAAAGAGAGGTGTAAGAAAAACAATTAATTTAGACTCCAAAGTTTGTGGCCTGACAAATTAGGAAAATGAAGAGTCCATTAACTGAGAGTGGTTCCATTCACCTGGAGGAACAAGTATTTGAGGGACTTTCAGTAGTTCAATTTTGGACACGTTAAGGTTGAGAGGAGTGACATAAATCTGAGTAGTAATGGGTATTGTAGTTTAGAGTTCAAGGGAAAGGCCCAGTTGAAAATATATATTTATATCTCTTCAATATAGAATTAGCATTTAAAGCCTTGCAGTTAAATGAGATCTCCAAAGGAGTACAACAGATAGTAATAGTCCCAAGGAGTGATCCTTGGGAAAACGCTAACATTAAGAGGTCAAAGAGAGGAGGCAGAACCTCTAAAAGAGACTGAGGAGGAATCACCAGAATGATATAAGGGACGCCCGATGAAAAGTGTTCTAAAAACAAATGAAGAGTGCTTCAGGAAGGAGAAGGTGATCAGCTGTACCATTACAATACAATTGTTAAGTTGAGTATGATGAGGACTCTGAAATGACTTTGGGATTTAATAATATGGAGGTCCTTGGTGTATTTGGAAAAAAATTAGTATTGTTCAAACTTAAAAGTGAAACATCATGCAGGAAACTTTGTTAATCAGCAGTGTTTTTACTGGTCAGCTCTATTCATATTTCAGGAGGAATGATGAGACCTAGAACAGTGGGCACATGGAGGGATGTTTTGTAACAAATAAGAACAGAATGGGTGCATTCCGGGGAGTGTTATGTTCCTTTCTGGGAAGGCTGGCCACTTTCTCGGGGACTGATGCATAAACCTTGGAATGTACTGTCCAAGGAGTGCTGTGTTCCTTCCTGAGGAGACTGGCCACTTCCTTGGGAATTGACGCAGTGCTCGCATGTTGGCATCTATAGTAAGGAGTTCATTGATTATGACCTTAATAAAAGGGACAGCCCTGGTCAGGCCAGCTGAAGTCCCATCCTGGGAGGGGTTGCTCTGCCCAGGAGTTGTTTCCAATCAGACTCTGGTATCAGTTGCTGATTCGGGACTTCCCAGCCATGAGCTAGATGTTGGTGAGTTTGTATGCAAGACTGTTCTATTTTTCTGTCATTCTGTGACTCTGTTCAATATTAATTTAATCTTTTGAATTGTTATTCTTATTTATCACTCTAATTGTCAGTTTAAACTTATTTAACTAACTAACTAACTAACTAACCAACTAACTAACTATATATATATATTGCATCCAACTGGAACTCTGGCCGGACATGGGCCAGGAAGTTGGTGTGTCCCCCAGTTTAGTAAGCCTGTATCTTTATAAATGTACATTTTGAAGTATTGTGATACAGCAGTTGTACCCCTGTTTATAGATGATCCTTTGCTAATTTCATATTCTCTCAATTATTAAGAGAAACTTAAAAAAATAAATAAATTATTGCCTGTATATTGCTTTCTTATGCTTGAGTTAAGTCATCATATCAAAGCATTAGCAAAGTATTATATTTAGCAGAACAAATGGTAACCTTGAAAGATATTCTTTTAGTTGTAAACTACTGAGAATCCAGAAGAAAGAGTATTGATTATGTGAAAAGGAAGTGGGAGTAGTGGATAGTTGAAACCTTGAGGCCCATAAAAAGAGCAAAAATAAACTAAAAATAAACATCAGTTGGATTGTTTTTATACTAATATATACAAGGATGGCCCTAATATATTGTACTGTTTTTTTTGTCTATTAATTAATTTAAAATTCATCATCATTAGTATTCTGAAATTACTCAGCTACATATTTAACACATATAATTAGAATTAAA
>PVKH010011766.1:0-17602 GCA_004027955.1 Chaetophractus vellerosus
AAATATCATGAATCAACTTAATGAAGTGAAGGAAGAGATAAAGGATATTAAGATGACACTGAGGTAATATACTGAAGAAATTGTAAACATACATAAAAAGATAACAGACCTGTTGGTAATGAATGGCAAAATACAAGGAATGAAAAGTACACTGGAAGCACATAAAAGCAGATTTGAACAGGCAGAGGAAAAAAATCAATGATATGAAAGACAGTACAGCTGAAAACAGACAGATAGTAGAACAGATAGAGTAAAAAAGATAGAAAAAAATCCAGCAGAGAATTAAGGATTTTGAATGACAACATGAACACACAAACATATACATTATAGGCATCTCATAGGGAGAAGAGGAGGGAAAGGTGCCAGAAGGAATATTAGAGGAAATAATGGTTGAAAATTTCCCAACTCTATTGAGGGACATGGACATACATGTCCAGGAAGCACAGTGCACCCCCAAACAATATGTATCCTAAAAGGCCTACCCCAAGACAAATACTTGTTAAATTGTCCAATTCTCAAGACAAAGGGAGAATACTAAAAGCAGCAAGAAAAAAGACCCATCACATACAAGGGAAACTCAATAAGACTAAGTGCTGATTTCTCATCTGAAACCATGGAGGTATGAAGGCAGTGGTATGACATAGTTAAGGCACTAAAAGAAAAAAAAATCCCAGCCAAGTATTCTCTATCCAGCATAGCTGGCATTCAAAAATGAGGGAAAGTTCAAAATATTCACACATAAACAGAATTTATGACAGTTTTTCAATAAGAAACCTGCCCTTCAAGAAATCCTAAAGGGAGTTCTGCAGGTTGAAAGGGAAAAAACAAGAGAGAGACAGTTGGAGGAGAGTGAAAGAATAACTAAAAATAAAAAAGAGAAATAAAAAGAACATATGGCACACAAAAACCTATAGAAAATATGGCTAATGTACATAATTCCTTGACAGTGATAACATTGAATGTTAATGGATTAAACTCTCCAATCAAGAGACACAGATTGGCAGAATGGATAAGGAAATATGACCCATCTATATGCTGTCTACAAGAAACTCACTTTAGACCCAGGGATGCAAGGAGGATGAAAGTGAATGGTTTGAAAACAATTTTACATGCAAACAATAATCAGAAAAGGACAGGAGTAGTGGTACTAATATCAGACAAAATAGACTTTAAATGCAAAGCTATTGTAAGAGACAAAGACGGACACTATATATTAATAAAAGAGGTAATCTATCAAGAAGAAAG
Source organism: Chaetophractus vellerosus (assembly GCA_004027955.1). NCBI lineage: Eukaryota > Metazoa > Chordata > Mammalia > Cingulata > Chlamyphoridae > Chaetophractus > Chaetophractus vellerosus. Next base: position 1,246 of record PVKH010011766.1, read on the forward strand.
AACAATCATAAACATTTATGCTCCTAAACACGGTGCCTCAAAATACATGAGGCAAACATTGGAAAAACTAAGTGAAAAAATAGATGCCTCTACATTTATAGTGGGGGACTTTAATACACCATTATCATCATTAGAAGCTAGGAGAAGAGGGGAGAGAGCAACCATGTAATAGGTTCTCATAATATGCCATGCACAGCTCTTGGCACTTTACCTCGTTAACCCACATAACAGCCCTATGAAACAATAATACCCTAAGGTATTATTGTTCTCTCCAATTTAAAAGCAAGGAAACGTAAAATCAGATGGGTAAATAACTTGCCCAAGGTCATAGAGAGAGTAAATTGCCAAGCTAGGATACAGCTCTGTTTCTCTTTGACTCCAAAATCTTTGTTCAAAATAAGAAGAGTTATTCATGTTTAATGACAGATTTCATAATTTGGGTTGTCAGTCATTCTCATTTATATATTTTTTCTTAATATAATTAATTTTATTTTAAAGAGGTTTTAGATTACAGAAAAGTTACATCAAAAGTATAAGGAATTCACATATATCCTACCCCCACACACACACATCTTCCCTTATTAATAACTTATAATTGTGTGGCACATTTGTTACAATTGATGAGTAAATATTGAAGCATTGCTACTTACCAAAGTCTATAGTTTACATTGTGGTTTACACTTAATTCCAATGACATAAAAATGCCACATGTTCCACCTATTCTTCCCACCCCCTCCCCCCAGATCCTCTAGTAACAAATATCTTTATATCAACATTATTTGTTCTTCCATTACTACAATCTTAAAAGTTTACTTCATCCATAATTGCATTCTCCCCTTATGTTTGTTCATTCCTTTACCTTGAGGATTTTGGGATAGTGATGCCCACTCTACCTCAGATTGGAAGGGGGCTTAGATCTTATGGAACAGATGGAAGGAACTCTTTCACTTGCAGTTGTAGACACTCTCTGTTTTTTGAAATGGGAGTTGTCGATCATCATCATTTTATTAGCTGTCCTAGGCAAGTCCAATGGACTGGAGAGTAGGAGTTGGCCACAACTCTGCTGAGATTCAGGGCTCAACCAGCCTATGAACAGACAGAAGATTTAAGTCTCTGAGACATATATTTAATGGGTATAGTGTTAATTATGGGTATAGTGTTAATTATAGGCTCAAATAAGAGGGATAGAAGAATCATGTGTAGGGAAATTATAAATGAGTCTAACTCTGTTACATCGGGGAAATAAGTTGTCATATATTCCAAGGTAAGACCCACTGATATGGTGTTGATTTCAAGGGATTGTGTGCCTCAACTATTGTGTCCAGATGGCTCTAAAGCCCTAAGGAGCTCCCTATGTTTTTTTTGTTTGTTTGTTTGTTTTTTTTTTTTTTTTGCAGGTAAGAAGTTTATTGGGAAGCTGTCCCTACAGAGGGGGTCTGAAGAATAGACTTCAGCTCCCCTGCCAGCATGGCAGGGGTCGGAAGAGAGACATCAGCCCACCCATGGAAGGTGGTGGATATGAATTTATACAGTACATCAATAGGCAGGGAAACTGAGTACAGCCTGGGGCCAAATGTCCAGGAAGGGATGGATTAGGTGGACTTGGAATGTGGGAGGGGCTGAGAACAGAGTGATGGCCCCTATCTGCTCCACTTTGTTTATTCTTGGGAGGGGATGAGCTGCCTCTAGGCTATAGCTTGCTCAATCATTTACATGATCTATGGCTGGAGGCTGACTTTCCTCAACCTTTGCCACAGGGGCATTGATTCATGGCCCTACAGAAGCACCCCTATTTGAGGCTTTGTTCACAGTGGCAGTTAGTGAGATCTGCCATAGACCTGTGTGATGGTTAGGCTAATGTGTCAACTGGGCCAGATAATTGTGCCCAGGTATTAGGTCCAGCAAGCACTGGGCTAATTGAGTTTACTGCATGGATGGCTGATTACATCTGCATCAATCAGCAAAATTGGATCAAGAATGGATGACGCTTTTATCCATTCAGTTGACTGCAATAAAAGGGAACTGATTTCAACATTCAGAAAGAATTTCACAGCTTGTCCTTTGACAGCCAACTTCTCCCAGAAACTCATCAAGGACCCTTCATTGATCTTTCATCAGAGCCCCTGGCTTGCAGCCTGCCTGCGGAACCTGGACTTGTGCATCCCCATGGTCACATGAGAGACTCCTATAAAAACTTATATTTTTAACAGATATCTCCTGTTGATTCTGTTTCCCAAGAGAACCCTGACAAGAACAACCTGCATAAGTGTAACCTCCTGAATGACCTCCCGACTCATTTTGAAATCTCTTAGCCATAAAACCTCTTTTGTATTTGATGTTTCCCCCTTTTTTGTCTTTTTCCAAACGTATTGCTAGTTGGCACTTGGTATTAATCCCTCAATGCCAGAGAAGCTCATCCCCAGGAGTCATGTCCCACATCAGAGGGGGTGTGGTGGGGGAAGGTGGTGCATTTTTTTTTTAATTTTTACTGGGAGGTCCCAGAGATTGAACCCAAGTCCCTCCATATGGGAGACGGGTGCCCAACCATTTAAGTCACATCCGCCCCCCACGTAGTGCATTTTATTTGCTGAATTTGGCTTAGAGAGAGACCACATTTGAGTAAAAAGAGATTTTCAAGAGGTAACTCTTAGGCCTCCTTTATATTCTTGATAATGAAATAGAATATGTGGCAGTAAAGTTCAGTCATGTGTAACAATATTTGGGTCAAGTTCCTGCTACAACAACAGCTACACCAAGGACAGTATTGCTGGAGAACACCCATTCTCTCATAGGTATTATGATTGGTTATAGCTGAAGCTATCAGGAGTTTTCTTACCTTCTTGGGTCTAGTCATAACTCTTCACATAGTGTGAAGACATTCCTCCTGGTGCAATCCATATTCAGTCTCTCTGCACCTGTCACCCACCATTTCTGTCAGACACTCTTAGGGAAGGAAGAGCAGCAGAGCAGATGCTTCCTTGCAATGCACTTCAAGGCCTTGACATCTCCTGAACCAAAATGAATATCTGACTCTCCTGTAAGTTGAGGCCTAAAATAATTCCATAATTATCATCTTGAGCCAAGCAAGAAACAATTTTGTTATAGGAGAAAAAAAACTAAGTTGTAAACCCTAATTTACATGGTTCCAAAACTTCTCAATCCCTCAGCATGTACAAATGATATGAAAGATGGAAAGATGACTTCCCTAAATCTGATGATATTTATTGTTAATCACCAAGGACCCAATTTATTATTGTCCTCCCATTAGAACCCATATTGTTACATATTTTAATATTGTCTATAATTTTCTCCATATGTAACTCATGTTTAAATATTTATCTTCTAAATGTTAAATTCTTTAGTATGCTTTCTGAGAAACTCAGTTTGGAATATCACAAAAGAAAACCAGAATGAGAAAAGCCAACATGTTGCAAATATATTTAGCTGACATAAAGCCAGAAAACTACAATGAAAAAATCTTTATGTATATTTTCTATAAGACTTTGTCATTATATCCATGTAACTTATTCATATTTAATGAGTATAATTGATGAATATCATCTAGTAATAAGTGACAGAAAAACTGGGAAATAAAGTAATATTCTAAGAATGTTAAAATGTTATGGCGTGTTCTTACATGTAATAAATTTCTTATTTTGAAGATAAAGGCAAGGCATGTGTACAACTTTTTGATTGAGGTTTTTAAATATTTTTTATTTTAGAATAATTTTAGATTTAAAGATAAGTTAAGATATGACCAGCGACTTCCTGTATATCCTTCACCCAGATTTCCCTAATGTTAACATCTGACATAACCATTGTACATTCAATGGTTCCTTTCACGTTCTTGCTGTCCGTAGGTGATTGTGGCCACTCTGCCCAGAGGGAGGTGGTGGTGGGGAGCGATGCCTGATGCCTGAGAAACCTCTCTAGGTGGATATTTTGGAGGTGGAGGCACCCTTGGAAGAGTCTGAGAGCCAGAGGAAGGAGAGGAGAAAGGAAATCCCACATGTGAGTATTCAGAAAGTTTCTTAACTTCTAAAAACTTTTTTCTCCACACCTGCAAAATGACAAAGAGCTTTTGGATGTTGGAATTTCGGATAAGGGATTAGGGACATGTACTTCCCTTATTAGGTTGTTGGGAAGATTTAAACAAGATATACCAAAAACACATTATGCCCTGCTGGAGTAATAGAAGGAAGTCAAAGCACCGTTATGAATCAGATGAGAAATCAGAAACAAAAGAAAATAGTGTTACAGACAACTTGGATATTCCTAAGTCCAAAAAAAAAAAGCTAAAATGAAAGAAAAGCTAAATGGTGACACTGAAGAAGGATTTAATAGACTTTCAAATGAATTCTCTAAATCTCACAAGTCAAAAAGAAAACATCTGCCAAATGGAGATATTGATGAATTTGAAAAAAAAAAATCAAAGCAAGTGTCATCCTCAAGTAGTTCTGCCCATAAATCAAGTGAGAACAAACTAGAGGAGACCCTAACACATGAACAGAAAGAAGGAGACTTATCCAATTTTCTTATTTCTGAAGAGACTATAAAACTTCTGAAAGGTCACGGGATAACATATCTCTTTCCTATTTAAGTTCAGATCTTTGATCCTGTATATGAAGGAAAAGATTTAATTTCTCAAGCGTGGACGGTGACAGGAAAAGCATTCTCTCTTACCATCCCCTTGACTGAAAAACCCCAAAGAAATCAAGAGACAATTGAAAAACACTGCTGACCAAAGGTACTTGTTTTGTCTCCAAAAAGAGAACTGGCAAACCAAGTTGCCAAAGACTTCAAAGCTATAACTAGGAAACTCAGTGTTGCATGTGTTTTTAGAGTGGAGCATCATATCAAAGCCAGCTTAATCATATTCAAAATAGTATTGATATCTTGGTTGGCACCTCTAGTCATATCAAAAACCATCTGCAGAGTGCCGATTAGATCTTTCTAAACTGTGCCATGTTGTGCTTGATGAAGTAGATCAAATGTTAGATTTAGGTTTTGCTGAACAAGTTGAAGATATTATCCAAGAATCCTACAAAGCTCATTCTGAAGACAAACCTCAGACTTGATTTTTTCTGTAACTTGCTCACAGTGGCTATACAAAGTTATAAAAAAAAAACACATGAAATCCAGATATGAGCATGTTGACCTTGTTGAAAAAAATGATTCAAAAATCTGCAACTACTGTGGAACATTGGCCATCCAATGCCACTGGTCTCAGAGGCCAGCAGTTACTGAAGATGTTCCTCAAATCTACAGTGGAATCGGTGGAAGGACTATTATTTTCTGTGAGACCAAAAAGAATGTGACTGAAATGGCAATGAATCCACACATAAAACAGAATGCCTGGTGTTTACATGGAGACATTGCACAGTCACAAAGAGAAATTACCTTGAAAGACTTCAGAGAAGGTAGTTTTAAAGTTTTTGTGCCCATGGTTTGGACATTCCTGAGACTGACCTGGTGATTCAAAGTTCTCCACAGGATGTTGAGTCCTATATTCATCACTTTGGATGCACAGGTAGAGCTGGCCAGACAGGGATTTGCAATGTTTTTATCAACCAAGAGAAAGAGGTCAATTAGGATATGTGGAACAAAAAGCAGGAATTACCTTTAAACATGTAGGTGTTCCTTCTACAATGGACTTAGTTAAATCTGAAAGCATGGATGCCATCAGTTCCCTGGCTTCCGTTTCTTCAATTGCTGTTGATTTTTTCTGACCATCGAGCTCAGCAACTGATATAAGAGAAAGGGGCAGTGGATACACTGGCTGCAGCAAGAGCCCACATCTCTGGTACATCGAAGTTTGAACCATGATCTTTGATCACTTCAATAAGGGGTTTGTGACCCTGATTCTGGAATTTCCAGAAGAAATACAAGATGTCAGTTGTGCTGGGGAAGAACTTAATGGAAAACTGACTAGTAATGCTGTGTCCTAAATGACCAGAAAAGTGCCTCCTACAAGAAAGTGTGTGTGTTTGCTTTGATGTTCCCACATCCAAGTCAGAAAGGTTATAGACAGAGTGGCATGACTCAGACTGGATACACTTGGTGCCAGCTAAATTATATGAAATTGAAGAACACTATGGTGGAAATACATCTTCTAATACTAGACAGAAGAGTGGCTGGTCAGGTGGTCCATCAGGCCAGTGGGGCCAGCCAGGTGGTCATTCCAGTGGCCTATCAGGTAGACAGGGTCAACAGGTGAATCGGTCAGGAAGTTGACAAGACAGTAGAAGACAAAATGGGAATAGAAACCAATCAAGAAGGAGGGGCCACAAACAGAGTTTTGACTGAGCATTTAATAGTTAATCTACCAGTGTGAGCATGCCTATTTCTGCCTAATCATGTACATAACTCACCAAAAATAAGGCCATCATCATCGAGGTATGTGTCTGCTATTTACAAAGAAGGAGGTCATATTTTTTTAAAAGTATTTCACAAGAATGGATGTAAACAAATCTACTTATCCACTTATACCTTTGATTTAAGAAGAAACCCTCCTTTTATCTTCAAAAAATCTAATCAATGAACATTAGTACAATACTTTTTACTAATCTACAGACTTTATTTGAATTTCACCAGTTTTTCCACTAATGTTCTTTTACTTCTCCAAAATCTAATCCTGAGTACTTCATAGCTTTTAGTACAATTTTTATTAAGTAGAATCTGGTTCTTCTCAACCCATTAAATAAATAGTAAACAAGTATTTACACATCACTGGTTTGAGCAGGAGCAGGTTATTAGCCTTCCAGGATGCTTGCATGTCCTGGTCTTGCCCACATGGGGGCTTTGAAAGGAAAAATTGAAAGAGGTATTTCAGAGACATTTTACAAAGACAGACTAGCACATAAGCAATGCCACTCTGCCACTTATGTGTAAAAAAAAAAAAAGTGAACATAGTGAGAAAGGAACATAGTGTGTATCTGCAAGGAGGTGGCAGTACCCAGTGGAATTGGGTCATAGTGACAGAAGAGGAAGATGATGTTGGGCATCATGAGGCAGCAGCTGATGATTCCCTGTGGTAACTGTGGCCAAGGTGACTCGAGGGGTCCAGATGGCCTGTCAAGGTGAATGGTGGTAAGATCAACTCAAATTCCCATCACAAACAAGGCACAAATGGCACAAGGTAGCCTAACAGCTATTAATGACACCAGGAAATTAAATAAACTTTCCAAGGGCACATGCCTCTGTTACCACATCTGAAAAAAAAATAACCCTGCCCTATCAGGGTTGTCATATTTAAATCCCACTCCTTATAATATAGTTTAAGATCTGTGATGGCAACAAAGCAAAGTAGAAATTGTGAAAGGCCAAATCTATCAATCTGAATTTTCATGCCCTATAATTTAAAATCATGTAAAAACATTAAGAAAAGTGAAGTTTCTTCTCCATAACACGTTACTGAAGTGCCAGATTTCACAAAGTTTATGTTGAAAGTTTTTTTAAAGGAAAATCTAAATGCATAGAGCAGAGACATGCTAAATAAACATAAAAGCATAAAAAGTAAAAAGCATCAGACAACAGAAGGTGAATTTCCTTTTCTGAAACTGACAGAATGGTCCTAAGGAATTGCATCCCTCAGAGCCACTAAGTTAAATGACAGCACCCACTCTTTTTCACAAGAAATGTCAAGTTGGAGAAAAATGTTGATTCTGTGCATGTCTACACCAACAATTAGCATAAGATTTCTCTCCCCGTGCCTATGAATATTAAAAGCAGAGAAAAAGATACTGAAAAGTTAGGAAATAAAAAATCTGAAGAGATTTCTACACCTATTCTTCCATTTGTCTTCATATATTGTTTTCATTGTTCTGAAAAACAAAAGCCTGAACACAGCCTTCCCAGGCCAGCTCTCATATGACCAAAGTACAGTATAAACTCCTCACAAGAAGATAAATAAATCCCTTGAGAGTTAAACTTAGTACCTTGCTAAGATTCCTGTTATCAATATTTTTGTAATCAGAATATACACCCAAGGGTAAGAGCAGCCACGAGGAAGAAGCAAGGAATTGAGGTCCACAGCCCTGGACTAGATGGAATGAGAGAAAACACTCAACCCCTTCTGGAGCAGATGCTTCCATCAGAGAGAAGGTCCTTAGAATAAAATTGAGCAGGTGGGCCCAAGCTCTTCCCACCCAGACCAGTCAACATGATCAGTCAGAGCCGCTGAACCTACGGTTTGTTTCATAACTCAGGTCGGAGACCAGGAGTCCATGGGAGCCCTTCCTGGATTCTCAAGCTACCCTCATGACTCTCAGCAGCTCTGAGAAGATCAGCCTTTATTCCTAGCCTCACCTTTGGCCCTTCCAACTACAATCTCAGCCAGGACCCAGGCATCTAACACCATCATCTCCAGGATAATACCTTCCTGTTGGATCTCAGCTGATTATTTACCTGATCCCTGAGTTGTATGATAATGCATGCCCATAAATAGTCATTTTATATTATAAGATTTGTTGATAATAGTGATTTTCTTTATAATTCAAAAGCTTTAAGAAGCAACTCACATTATTTCCTCAATCACTGTGAAGATGGGAGAATGTCTTTTTTTCGATTCATGCCCATTTACAAATATCTTGTACAGAACCACTTATAATGTGATTACTCATTTAACAGTCTAATGAAAACAGTGATATATTCTTTTAAAATAAAATAGGAAAGATGGGCCTAATTGATTTGGTAAAGGAGATACCTACCATTGGCTTTTGGGGGTATCTTATCCTACACAGTATAGGGGAATAGGGTTCACAGTTAATAAAAAATACAGCAGCTTGCAATTAAAACAATGGGCCAATACAGGTAAAATCTTATTTAAAAACCATCTGGTTCAACATATTGCAACAAAGCCATTTTAATAAATAAGCATATGGCCTTAAATAACCATCTCACCAATATGATTACAGGTAATTTTATTATAGTCTCAATAACAGATACCTACCAGGCCCACCTATGTGACATATTCTGGTATTCATCATTTAGGTTGTAACTGCCTTTGCCTTCAATATTAGGACAGTTTTTAAATGATGGCCAAAAGCAGTTTCAAGGATAGGTCAACCACCAGAAGACCTAAATTGACATGATTTGCACAAATTTAAAAAACAAAATGTGAGAACTGTGAGAACTCTTCTTTCTGATGAAGCTAGAAGAGCTCCATCTTAAAGGTGGAGATTATTTCCTTCAGAGAAAAAGGTTTCCTAATTACTCATTTTCCAGAGAAGATGATACAATGGGTTCACCACCAATGGAATGTGTGTTTTGAGATAGTCTTAGCAGCATTGCCCATTTGTCTCAGGGCGAACCACCCTTAACTGGCCCCATAGATGCCTTTTTCACCAACTGGCTAACCAGCCCACACACCAGCCCCTCTCAGGTCAACTCATCTCTGAAAAGCCAGATATTCCAAAATTATCTTCATTCCTTCCAGTCCCAAAACTCTCATTCTCATACCAGGCTTCCCTCACCAATTCATCAGCAGTTTCTTGTTAGGAATAAACCAACTAGTTAAACTAATTTAAATTAAGATCTAGCATTTTAAATGGCCTGTTTATTAATGCAAATGACTAACTGGTAGAGCTTAAAGCATTTTGAGGAATTGGGAGTATCATGGCTATTCCAGGATCCATAAATCATTCTCTACATCTATAACCCTAGTCCTGGCCTTCCTCTGACACCTCCAGGTCCTCCCCCTGACCCACAGAAAATATGTAGAAGGAGGTTAACCAGGATTCAGGATATAGTCAATTCCATAGATCAGAGATAAATTAATGCGTTAGTATTGATATCAGGGCTGACATCTACGTCACTTTAGCACCTTGCCCTAAATCTTTGCTACCCATAGTATGGTCCATATGGCAGCAGCATTGGCATCTCTTAGTTTGTTAAATTTTCAGACTCTGACTCTACCTCAGACCCACTAAATCCCCAGGGATTTGAAGACATTTGTACTCATGTTTGAGAAAGTTCTGCTGTAATTTACAGAGCTGAACATCACTATCAATTTTTTAAACAGGTGACATGTGGTTACACCAAGTGTGTAAGCTGAGCTCCTGCTCTTTATTAGCAGGAATCGTGGGGATATCTGCCGAACACCTTTGTTCCTATCTGGTCCATATGAAGTAATGGGAGAGGAATGTCCTGGCAATAGAAACCGTAAAGGCTGGATGCAAGTTTTGCTCTGTTACCCTCATCTGTTCTCAGCTGCTTTCTGACTTCAAAAATGAACTTTCTGGTTTCCGCGTTCACACCATATTATAGTCATTACGGCAGAATGATATCTGTATTCTGTACAGGCACTGTATCAACACCTTGGCTATGCATTTTGTCACAAAGCCAAACCCAAAGCTTAAGGACATTCAATATAATTACTCCCAAATGACAAAATACTCAGGCACAATTCTTGGCTGGGCCATTCTATTGCAAAGATATACAATAGAATCTTATTATCCATGGCAACTCTCAGATATTTGTATTACATTCATTTCATACTCTGGTAGGTAGAAAAGTGAAGATGAGAAATGTAAAATAAATGCCTGTCAATGCATATGACTGAACACATGATCTAAAATGAAAGAATTGTTAGGTATCCCCAAATAAGAAATCAAACTAAGTCTCATATACAACTATTCACGAAATACATTTTTTTAATTTCCAGGGTTGAGGTGGCCCTATGAAATCTGTGCCATGCCACCAGCCAATATCCTAGCCTTCTGACTCACATTTGGAGACAAAGAAGGAGACTCTCTCTGACCCCAACAGCTCCTTCAATTTTTAAAAAAATATACACTTTTTAATTTTTTAAAGATACTTAGATTATATAAATGTTACATAAAAAAATATAGGGGATTCCCATATACCCTGCTCCCTACCCCTCCTACTTTTTCCCACATTAATAACATCCTTCATTAGTGTGGTACATTTGTTACAATTAATCAACACTTTTTGAGGCATTGCCACTAAGCATGGATTATAGTTTACATTGTAGTTTACACTCTCTCCCACACAATTTTGTAAGTTATGGCAAGATATATAATGGCCTGTATCTGTCATTGTAATGTCATTCAGTATAATTCCAAAGTCCCAAAAATGTCCCCATATTACACCTGTTTTTCCCTCTCCCTCCCCTCAGAACCTCCAGTGGCCACTGCCTCCACATCATTGATAAAAGCTCTTCCATTGCTAGAATCACAATGTCTATACTAAAATACCAGTAAGTCTACTCTAGCCCATCATTCATTCCCCAATCCTGAGGATTCTGGGATGGTGATGCCCACTCTGCCTCTAATTCAGAGGGGACTTAGATCCCATGGGGCAGATGGATGGGACTATCTTGCTTGCAATTGCAGACTCTCTCTGTTCCTTGGGATGGTCATTGTCCATCATCATCTCTTTGTTAGTTGTCTTGGGTGAGTCCAGTGAACTGGAAAGTAGGTGTTGCAACTCTGTTGAGATTCAGGGCCCATCTGGCACTGGACAGCCCAAAGATTTAAGTCTCTTGGACATACACCTATCAACTCTAGTACTAACTATACTTCTAGTGGAAGAATTGTGTAGGTTCTCCTTAAAACTCCTGAAGCCAGTATAAAGTAAATACAGAATGGCAGTGGTATGTATTTCCATATAACTTTTCAATGAACAGTGAATAAGGGAGATCAAAAGATGATTTTAAAAGCGTAGCAAAGCACATTCTATCCCAGCAGAAAGAATAACTTGGTCAAGACTACATCCTGGTAAAAGATTTTGCCAGCCTCCTCTATATATTGAGTACCTATTTTCTTTGGTTTTCCCAATAGACATGCACATATTACAAGGTTTTTTATTTTCATGGATTTCCACAATATCTTACTAGGTTTGGTGACCTTATGAAATTAAGAGAAAACAACTCTGAGAAAGGAATAAATGTGTAGATCAACTATCAACCCACAAGTCAACCCATATGCCTAAGTCCCTAAAGGCTTACAATAATATCAGGAAAGGTGCATAGAAAAAGAGAGTTCACCAGAGCTCATGAAACATGGTCTTTATAATGTTTGGTTTTCATAAAAATGTGTCTTTATAATTTTCCTAACTATAACCTTACTGTAATAATTTTTTTTCACAGTTTTATACTAGTACACATACCTTGATGTTACTCTATGTGTAAGGACATTTACTTGGCAAGGATCCTGTCTTTTAACTTCTTCCTCCTGCCAAAATACGGAGTTTGGTACAGTGCACACAAAAGCACTTAATGAGTATTCATTTAAAAATGCACAAAATTCTTAAAACTATTTGAGTCAGGATATCCAAAAAAAAAGGCTAAATGGTTCTTTGGATAGAGATAGAGCATTAAGTATGAATGAAGACATGAAAATGCTGTTTTGCAGTGAGCAGCATGGTCAGCCTGTATAATTTAACTGCATGTTTGTGTCTGAGGGGTCCTGAGAGGTACTTCTTAGCCTGGGCTACCTTAGGATCTGGATCCTCCTGGCTGACATTGAGAAGGGAGAGGTAGCCCTGGCCCTATTCCTGTTGGCTTTGACTCAGCCAAGGAAGTTGTCAAAAGTTTAGACAGCTTGCTAATCCGTCTGCTGGGCCATCAGAACCATAGGGCAAACCTCTTGTACTCATCATATCCCTCTGTCAACAGCCCTGAAATATAGAGAGAGGGATAAAGTGAGAGTGAGAAACAGAAATGAAAAGCTGGAAAAAGAGAAACTAGTCCTCCACCCTCCCACCCTCCCCAACCCCACATACACTACCTGACCCAGGCATACCAGTTTGGTTTAAGAGTTAGTTAAAGCTGTACTATCTTCATTACTGCCATTAAGACATTTCAATCATTGCCTTTGTCTGCATGGCTTTTTCCTTAACTACATATCTCTTCTCTATTTTATTTCACATGCCAGTCCTGCCTGGTTTATTTACCTATGGCAGAAAATTTTATGTTACAGTACTAAAAAACAACTTAAACTTAATAAAAAGTATTCTAAAATTCTGATCCTTCATTTTTACTATTAAGCTTTCTTATCCCACCCCAAGAGAAGCAGTGGGTAGGGGAAGTAATGTTTATTTGAGCCCTTTTTTGAATTTTGAAAATTATTTAAAATTACTTTCTGCTTATATTGGGGAAATTTTTAAGTAACGTTCTAAAGTAACTTTACTTGCGGTGATCTTTAAAAATAGCGATGATCGTAGAGCCATTACCAGCTTCAGAATAGATGTATATAATTCCTTCCCAGAAGGTTGACCACCACTGACCTTGCTGAATCAGGAGAAGACAGCCCACAAATCTCCCTTTGGCAACAGGCACATAGAAGTACATAGAAGGAAAAAGTGAAAATATCCTGTTTTGCCAAAAGCTTGTCTTAATATCTCCTCCATGCTGACACTACAACCTCTTGCATTCCAGAGCTTGGACCCTGCCTGTTTTGCTATCTCAGTCCTGAAGAACTCTTGTAGTTGTATTATTTCTGCTCAGGTCTTGCCCATTTCTCTCTCTAATCTATATCACCTACTACTTCCTTACTCTGAATTCAAATTCCTTCCCTTAGTCCATCTACAACCAAACATAGTGTCCAAGACCCTCCTGCCAACTCATACTGTTCATCCTTTTCATCTTAATCATTACTGATCAAGTTATTTAGTGCATGAGTTTTCACTATATAAGGACTAGAACTTCCCACACCAAAGACACTGCGTGCTTTTTAGAATCAATCACACACAAATTATTTAAAGGTGCCGTGTAAATACTCACTCCATTATTAACTAAAATGTGGTGTCACTGCTAAGATTTTTCCAAAGAAGAATTTGTGGTGAAAAGCCCTAAAAGTGGGAATGAGAAGGGTATGGTCTTTTACTATGGTGGGCACTTGTAATTGACCACAGAGAGACTGAGACTCTTCTGTGAAACAAGACATGAGGGTAGTGAACACTCCACTTTCTGTTCAACTCCATTTTTTGTGACCACCAAAACTCAGCATAATTTAGCCCCCATCACCAGCTGAGATTGGCACCGAGCCCATTATCTGCTCCACTCACAAATAACTTCTTAAACCACCTTCTATGAACAGTTCAGTTCTCAGGCTATCCAGCCCAGCTGCGGCCAGCTGCACTCAGCCTGCAGCCCAGCTATGGATTATGTACCAGATGATTCTTGTCCATTGAAAATACTGGAAACAACAAGGAATACAGCACACTACTAAGAAATTGGATCCACCAAGGGAGACCAAAGGAAAGCTAAGACACTTGAGGAACAGGGAAGCATTTTTGATGCAAGCATTTACTGAAGCAGGTAGATTATGAGGAAATTAACTCATCAGATTCCCAGACACGCATTTTATTTTCTGGTTCCTTTGTTTTTAATTTTGTTTCTTTTTGGTGGTGGAAAGTTTAGGAGAAAGAGAAACTCGTTCATATTTTGCCCAATAAGTTTTCTTTTTATCTCTGTCAAAGACTATAAAAATGACTTTGAATACTTTACTGGAATGTTGTCACAGTTCTGAATTTGGAAATTGATCTACAGCCATATAAAATAGAGAGCAGAGAGCCCACGTGGTACAATGAATAACACTTTTTAAAATTCAGAAAATTGACCAACATTGAAGAACTAACTTGGTACAGCCAAATACTTCTATGGATGAGAGTTGGTAATTAAAATTTGTATTGTTTTTTAAGAGAGATAGTTTAAACTACACACAACATGGTAGCTGGATATCTTCGAGGTAAAAGCTACATAAGAACATTAGCATTATTAACCTCTCCAAAATGTTTCTTGGCAAAGCTTTCTGAAGGCCTTCACTAAGTTTCTGTCATTCTTTCCCTTCTTCTGCTTTGTGTCTTCCCACACTCAGTGAGTGGAACGTTTGGATCATTTTTAAAGTGTGTGAGGGAAGAGACTGAGGAAAAAAAATAATTGAAGAGCAGGGCCATGTTTTAGAAGTAATAAATACTAACTTGAAAAATGCCTAAAAATAAGTCTCATCTTATATAGACAGATACAAGCTTGTGGCACTCCTATTTTGACCACATAGAAGATCTTTGAAAAAATAATCTAGTAGTCTACTATGAAAGGTTGAACATACCTCTATTTTGGTCCACCTTTTACCAGTGTATCTAGGTCAACTAGTCATCTTTTTCAAAGAGCTAAGCGACCTCCTACATCTTGTATCTATACTTACTAATCATTTAAAAAGATGATCCAATGTTCTATTTGAAAAATGTAAAAAGCTTTAATTGCTAAGGGTCAATAAATATTCAAAGCATGGCAAAACAGCTTACTTCATGATAGTTCTCAAAATTCTTTTCCCACTAAAAAAATTGGCCCTTACTCAGAGGCAGAATCAGTGAGCTTCTGAAAGTAGAAAACCTCAGGTTTGCCAAGACACTTCGTTGCTGGATTGACGACACCTATTAAAACCCCAAAAAGGAAAATCCTCCCAAGGCTAACCAGCAAGAGTTAAAGTCCCAACTGTTCCTCAATTTGAAGAGTGTCAGGCATGGCACAACAGTGTTCCAGGTGCCTGAAGGAACATGAGTTCTTTTGAAAATATAAAATGTGTCATTGTGAGGGGACAGGTCATGCTGAAGTGATGCTACTGTCTCTGTGAAATTGGATTGGTGCCCAGAGCAAGCTGCAAATCTATTTGGCATTCTTCTTTTTCTAATATCAGCCCCTGCTTCAATGGGTCTCCAGGCAACAAGAAGTGTTTTCACACCTCAGAAATGAGTTGGAAAGAATAGGTTTCAATGAAGGCATTTTCATTCTAGATTCAAATTATAGACAATGTGGGACTTGAGACAGAGAGAGAGTGAGTCATCTGTGGCAGAAAATGCTCTGTTGTCCCTACCTAACTATTCTTCCACTTTTGCTAGCAATAGAATTCCTTTAAAATTTATTTGGGCATTTGACCACCTGGAATAATTACTTTATTTCCCAGTCTCTTTGCACCTAGGTATAGCCACTTATCTAAATTCTGGCCTGAGGGATGTAAAAAGAATTGATATGTACCACTCATGAGAAATGTACTTAAAGAAAGAGGGGGTAATCTCTTTCCTTCTCCTTCTTCCTCTTAGCCAGAAAGGGACAGGATGGCTAGAGCTGAAGCAGTCTTCTTGGACCATGAAGTGATGTTAAGAAGAGTGGTCATGCAAAGTAAAACACTAAGCTAGGAGATACCTAGGAATCTAAGGACTTTGTGGAGCAAAGTTTTGATAGCAGCATTAGACTTCCTTCCTCTAGGCATATAGTGAGAAATAAATGATCTCGATTTGAGTTTTAGTGTTACTTGCAACCATCTCTTCTCCTAATATGTCATCCAACACATTGTTTATAGTGCCTTAGCTTGAAAATTTTCCAGACACAGTTTAA
>PVKH010011767.1:0-17604 GCA_004027955.1 Chaetophractus vellerosus
TAGAACATCAAACCTGATGAAAATCTGCCTACTTCTAACAAACTGATCAGCATATGTGGCTGGAGAGTGTGGTGACTGGTCTCGTGTCGGTCATGCTACTGCCCACTGACCCCTACTACTTTCTCGTCTTTCCTCAAACTTATATTGCCTCTCCACCACCCTCATTCGGTGTATTTCACTGAGAAAAGAGAAGCAATGAAAATAAGATTGATAAAATATCACCATATATACCAATTAACCAATATATGCTGCCTCTCCCCATTCCTATGAATGTTACAAATATCCCACCATGTGCCCTAGATCCAATTCCCTCTTGCTACTCAAGGACAGAGCTGGTTATCTCTCTTAGATCATCAAGTTCCCCTTTTGAAAGTCCCCATCATTAACAAGGAAAAAAGCTGTAATATCCTGCAATTTACAAAAAAAAAAAAAAAAAAAAAAAAAGCACCCTTGAGCCCACATTTCTTTTCTGTGAAACTCATGGGAAGAATTGTCTGTACTAGCTGTCTTCAATTCCTCTCCTGCTCTCAAACCCATTCAATCAAACCCACTGAAAGTAAAAACATTTAATTTTAAAAACCCACTGAAATTTCTAAGTCGAAGTCCTCAGTTATCTCCACATTGGTCAGTTTGCAGTCCTCCTTTACTTCACCCGTCGGATCACTCCTTAAAACCATTACCCACTTGGAGGACTACCCTTCTCTTGATGGCACCACCGCCCACCCCATCCCACCGCACTGGGGCTCTGTCTCTTTCACTGGATTGTCACCTTCCCAAATCTAAACATAAATATGCACCAGTGCTTAGCGTACCTCTTCTCTGCACTCTCAATCTCACAACGTTCTCATCCTTCCTTGGATGACACCTCCCAAGTTTAATCTCAGGCTGGACCTTCCTCCCAAACTCCAGCCTCATATATATACAACTGCCTACTTAACACCCCCCCTTGGATGTTTAAAAGTCATTTAAAGCATCTGAAACCAAAATTCCTCAGCACATACCTCCAGATCAACTCCTTCTGAAGTCTTCCTCAACTCAGCTGTTCTGTAGTTACTCATACCAAAAACTTTGGAGATATCGGTCACTCTGCTCTTATCACACACTACCTTGAATCCATTAGCAAATCCTGTTCCACCTTCACAATGTCTAGAACTCAACCACTTTAACCACCCGGCTGGTACTCAAAGAGGCTGCCACTACCAGACGCCTTGGCCTACTCCTCATGCCAAGTCAAACGACGCCACCTTCTGCCTCACTGGCTGCTCATTTTACCAAGAGTAAAAGCCAAACCCCCATACCCCCATCCTCTTCTCATCTCATTAACCTCATCCCCTGCCCTTTCCCATTTATTCCTCTCCAGCCACAGTGACCTACTCGGTGTTCCTTAAAACTGCTGGGCACATCCTACCCTAGGATCTTTGTATACAGTTTCTTGGAACATTCTTCTTATAGATAACCATCTCTTTCCCTCACTTTCTTTAGGTTTCTGCTCCACCGTCACCTTACTCCTGAGGCATTTCCTGATCATCCTGTATAAAAGTAGCACCCTCATTCCTTTATTTTTCTCCACTAGAAAAGCTCCATTAGAATAGGAATTTTTGCGTGATTCGTATCTGCCTAGAAGAGTGTGTGGCACGTAGGAATCCTTAAGGAAAAAAAAGCAAAACAAAAACTGCTGAAGTAATGAATCCATGGTATTTACCCCCATGTGACATACTATGTATTTTCTGTCTTTTCCTACTAGAACGTAAGCTCAAAACCAGGATAGTGTGTGGTGCACAGTATGTACTCAGTAAATGTTTACTGGATGAACAAATGGATGAATAAATGAATGGTAAAAGATGCACCCTGAGTTTTTCAGTAAAGTGTTTCCCTATTTACTAAAAGTTTAAAATTAGAAGGCTACTGATTGTTTTATTAGCAAATTTCAAATGTAATTTTTGTAAAATTTTCCTGTTTTCTTGATATAGAATAATTTTTCTTTAAAAAAACAAGTTTTTGCAAGTGCACTGAAGTTAAATCTTTCTGTAGACCTGCAATTTTACACTGACAAATGGGAGCTCTATACTACTGCTAGCAGGATGTATGTCCTGCTGCTTTATCTGGCAGACACTCTTCTGTTGCTCCTTGCAAAGTACAGAAATTACCTGAAAGAAGTTTTATTTTTATCACCCCTTTGAGGCTGCATGTGCCAACACACTGGCCTACACTGCAGAGGGCAGCAGTAAAGCGGGAGGACTGTTACAGATACAATTAAAGGCCAAACCACACATTGTGATATACATTTTAATAGATTTTCTGATTAACTCATCACAGTAATCATTTTTACTGTAATGATATGCAGCTTTACTACACTAGTATAAATAAAAACAGATAAATACAGCTCTAGGCAACATCACAGATTAACAAACTAAGCATTCTTCATGAGCCAAAACTGAAAACAATTATTTAAGAAGAAGAGATGCTGACACCCTTGCCCATTCTCACCATCCCACCTCAAAAAGGGCACTCAAATAAGGCGCGACACTTGTTATATTGGTCAATTAATTTGCCAATTAGCCAGACACACGTATTTCATGGTCTCCACTAGTTCATCGTTTGGTTGAAAAGCAGGCACACCTCGATGTATCAAAAGGAAGAGAGGAACAGAGAGTAATATCAAAGAAAACAATTGAATGCATGAAAAACACGGCACTTTTCCTGTATTTCAGCAATAAGACACATCGGGAAAGGAAATATACCAAAAAAAGAAAAACTAGGGCTTAAATAGCCACCCGGAAATGTCAGTGTCTAAAGCAGGATGGATATGCAGTGAAAGGAGGACCTGAAATCAAAAAGGGTAATGTGGAAGATAAAAATGCATATGAAGTTTAATGTCTGAAGCTATCTGCAAGGAAACGGGTTCCTCCTTTGAAGGCTAACTTAGGACAGGCAGTTAAACTATCTAATAGCCATACTGAGGAGGAGTTCATACTCCAGCAGTGGCAGCACGCTGCAAAGATACTTAAAGACAGTTTGGAGATTTATAGAGCCATCACTTAGAAATACTTTGACTCTGGTTGGCCAAAAGAACTCTGAAGGGGCTATTAAGGAAACCTGGAAGTCTGCCAAAAGGGATGAAACCGCTAGGACAAAAATACTAATTTTGGGCAGATATCATGGTTAAGATGTTTTATGAAATTCCTAAAATTTTGCGTCAACTTTCAATTGTCATTCCAATATAGCCTCATGATCTTCTAAGTCTTCATGATCTTACAGCTCTTACAGGCATATTATTATTATTATTAAAAACTAGGAAGTGAAGAATAGTTTCCAAAACATAAAAACGGTTAACTGCCAGCTATGTTTCAGAAAACATCTGTCTGCAAAAATTCATTTTCCCACCGAAGATTCATAATCGCAGAATATTTAGGTCTTTGAGTATAAACTGCCTTTGCTGATAGTGAACTAATTAAGACCATGATTAAGTCAGACATTTCCGAAAACAAAAATGCCAAACACACCCCAGTATATTTTCAACTCCTCCTGCACAGATGTGCACTGTGGATCTGACCTACCCAAAGATTCAAAAGTTATGCTCAGAGTAGAATTTTTAACTGCTACCTCTGCAATTCTATGGTTTTCGTTTGATTCTTTTTTAGAGGTTAAATTTTGGTTTTATTCTGCAAAGTGATTTGTAGTGTTTCAACTTTCCAATTAAAATGTTAAAATGTATAGGTCAGAGAGAATGGCAGTGAAAGAACAGAAAAGTTTGTGTACACATTGCGTCACAGAGAAATAACCACAACCTCTTTCTAAACCCTTGTTCCCACTGTAAACTTTGTTCATATCTCCTTATTTGTAAGTCTGAATTAGTCTATAAAAATCACATTAAAAAGGTAAAATTATGTAAGTGCGATATTAACTGATCTGTATTTTATAAATTTTAATCCATAAAAATATAAATAAGAATGGTAAATTTTTAAGAAAAGAAATATACATTTAGTGCAAGTTATGAATTACATTTCTTCTTCAGTGTCAGCAATGAAATATCTTGAGGAAAGAAAAAAACTGATCTAATTTCAAGGAAAAAAATTCCAGTGTTTTAACATGCAATTAATACCAGTTACAGCTAAACAGAATACTTCCTTCTCTTTACTGTCAAAGCAGCAGCATTTTGTTTCTTTATACTAAACAGTACTAGTAGTTTTAGAAATAGAAAATTTGCATAAGACCAGGTCACATTATCCATAAAGTCTGAGAGGAAAAAAAAAAAACCAAAAACCTGTTTATCCTTAAAAGTCAAGTTTCATTGTTGATTTTGAACCACAGCACACAAGCTGAGAGATTCGCTCGCGCTTCATGTGAGCTATTACCTGTTTGGTCAGCCTTTGTTATGGTGTGTGTGCTCTGCTCCAAGCATTTAGTGATGGTACAAACTACATGGATGATGGAAACACTCCCTTCTTGTGATGAAACCTCAGTAAAATCACAGTACATCTCAATATGAGAAAGGACTGCTTCAAGAGTACACCAATTTAAAGAGGCTTTGTTACAGGTCAGGAGAGAGAGAGAGAAATAAAAGCTCTTCTGGAATGTAGAAAGGTAATGCTCAACTATGCAATTCATGAATTAAACAGAACAGTTTTGATTTTAAAAAAGGGCAAGACCTTGCAGTCTTACAGATGGCTCAATTCAAAGCAATCCCTCCAGAAACAGGGACTGGTAACCCGTCTTTGCAAAGTCTGAGTTAACAGGCTGGGAACCTCAGAGTCGTCTCCATTGGTGCTCAGCTCTGCACTATCATGGCAAATCCTCTGCTGAATGCATCCAGTGCAGGACAAAAGGAGCTCACCTGCTGCTCGCCCTCTGGCGGTGGAAGGCCTCATCCTCCTTCCCTTCCCAAACAACCCCTCTATTCCACCAGCATTGTTTGCAAACCATGTTGCAAAAGCCCAACTTTTATATTTCCTTTTTTTTGGAGAGAAAAAAAGTAGACGGCTCCCTCAGGTTAAAGGGTTGTGCTATTCAACAAATGAACTTCCTCTTCTGTTTCCTCTCTCTCCTCATCTATGCGATTCAGTTGAACATTATTGAAGCGGGGTCTTGGTTTGCCGTCTGGGCCATATGACGGAGGATATCTTTTTTTGTTATAATGCCAAGGAGGCGCCTGAAAGGGATAAAAAGAAGACTGCTATTAAAATAAAAGGGAAAAGAAAAAGAGAAGCTAAACCTAAAGCCAAATCCTTTTTGTTGACAGGAAGAGAGCAAAGCAAGCAGCCTGATTTTGTATTTTCAAAAAAATTATTTTATTTATAAAGATAATAAAATTATCCAACATCCATCATTTGATATAAAAAGTATTATGGTCACTGATAATCTGATGTCCTTTCCACTGAGACTCTGAGGACTGCATGCCTCATTGGAGTCAAGCTATTTTGATTAATGATGCCAACAAAAAAGTAACCAAAAAGGGCAGGATGTATGAACAGGAAATGGTATTAATCCCATTGAGGAGGAAAATGTATTCCCATCATATCAAGAAGGTTGGTAAAATTTCTGATGACCAAATCCCCTCAATAATTTATTTTTAATTTTTTAACCAAAATTAATAAATTTTTAAAAATTTAAGGATTGCCCAGTTA
Source organism: Chaetophractus vellerosus (assembly GCA_004027955.1). Taxonomy (NCBI): domain Eukaryota; kingdom Metazoa; phylum Chordata; class Mammalia; order Cingulata; family Chlamyphoridae; genus Chaetophractus; species Chaetophractus vellerosus. The sequence goes on from PVKH010011767.1 coordinate 5,625, forward strand.
TATGCAGAATCTTCATGAAAGCACATACATTTGAGATAAAAATGCATATAAAATGGTCAACACAGAATTTCAATCACAGACTTCAGAACCCCCAAGAATAAATCTGTAAGACAGCCCAAGTTTCTAGATATACTCATCAGTGTTTTCTTTTTTTCCTTTGGCCATAAAAATTAAGATACAGTGCTTTTATGAAAGTCTTAGTGGTTAATGTTCACATTGAAAGATAGGTGAAAAACCAGGAAGCAGTCCTAACAGATTATTACAGTGAAGCAGAAAGCAGAATGAATGAGCAGCTGTATTATTTTGGTTAGTAGTTTGTTTGTTTTTTTAAAAAAAAGGATGCATGAAACACTTGTGAAATATTAGCATACAAAGGAATACATAATCACTTGTGTACTTAAGCAAACTGGGGCTAATTTCATGTAGCTATGACAATTGCAGGGCAAATTAATTTCAGGCATTAATTGCTAAAGCCAGACAATTTTTGTTATAAGGTAAGATAATTAAAAATTTACCTTTAGTCATGAAACCACTAGGACATAAAGCCAGTAAAAAAACAAAATGCATTTGACCCCAAAAGCTGCTTATAGCATTCTGGAAACATCACAGAAAAGGGGCACACACATAATCTTGGTACAATTCACTAACGAAATGGTAGGACACACATTTTTCACTCTGAAGTTATGCAGGGTACAGCAGGAGAAGATCTAATGCTGTGATCACAAATATATGTACGTTATGTTCCAGTTAGTGTGACCATGAATTTTTTTAAAACTGTGGTCAGCAATGCTAACATTGCTAAGATTAGTTAAAATCACTTATGAGCCTAGATTTACCACAAGACTACCACAAGATTAGGAAACATAAAAAGAAAAAGGGTTTGGGAGGTTAGGAAAGACATTTTTAACTAGTAAGGCATCTTCTGAAAGCGGTGTACCCACTAAGCTAGACAGATTTGCCACATTTACTTTAAGAATGTCCAATAATATTTTACTCATTCAACTACTAAGCTGTTTACAGTTCTTAAATTTTAACTAACAATTTTGATGAGAGAAATAACTGCTTTCTATGAATGTAATTTTACATATCTAAATTTATCTTGCAAACACATTTTATCAGACACAAATGTCACTGGCTGCATACTAAGATTTTTTTGTATCTGGGAAAGAGAACTGAACAGTTCACAAGTTTCATGCTTCCTGACTTCTAAGGTGTCTAATGAGGAGATCTGATATATCTAATCACCAAGGGTTCGACGTGCTGCTTTAGTTGCTCGAGATGCTCTAATATGTTCTTCTTTGTGATGATTCCCAAGACAATCCTGAAACAGATCACGTTATGCTAATAACTGTGTGAGAAATTAAATTAAAAGAGGTTCCAATCATAATGATAAAGAATGAAAGAAAAAAATAAAAACATGAACTATAAGAATGCTTTTAATGAACTTTAAAAAAAATAAAAACAAATGATTTGAAATCCCGGGTTCCTATTGCATAAATTCTGCTGACTTTCAAAAGTGACGGAATATTATTATTTTTTTAAACTATTGGCAGGTTGTTTCCCTTTTTAAATGAAAACTCAAAATTATAAAAAAAGCTAACAATGGAGATGACCACACAGAAAAATATAAAAGAAACAATACTGATACACAGTTATAAGCCTCTGAAATTCAGACCTTCATTTCCAGTAAAACGTCAGTGCTGCGGCAGCTATCATCTGAATCTGCCTCAGCAGGGAAGAGGACCACGGGTTTTACTACTACTTTGGATCAAAATGAAAGGCAATGTACACTAAATAAATAATGCCAAACAACAGAAACACTCCCTAAATTTCAAAAATAGAAGAATGCCACTTCTTAAAATAAGCTAAGAAACCATATAAGTAACTAGGGGTCAAAATGACTTTTACTTCATAGTTTTTTTTCTAAATAATGATCATTTCTATTAACATATTATTATAACAGCAAGCTAAGTAGTGGGTATAAATTCTTACTATGTAGATATCTGAACTAATTGTAATTATTAAAAGAAAATTCTGGGTACTGGTCTTAAAATGGAAGTCAATGAATTCAACTGCAATATGGGGCAAAGTATTGAAAGCGAAAAGAATTTGTCTTTAAATTCTGGGAGCCCACACTGAGTGCCCTTCAGGGTAATTGGGCATTTCCCTGGTAATGTGGTTAAGCCAAACTTCTCTGTTAAACTGCTTTTAACAGTCTGACTTTTTAAAGAAAGTCACCTTGGGGTTTGTCTGGCTTAGTCAAAGTAGTCTGGTCCCACAGACATGTCAGTTATAAAATAGTTACTTGAGACTGATGGCTGGTGGGGGGTGTGAGACAGAGAGGGTAGGAAATGGGAAAGGTAGAACTAGATTCTCTACTAATACTTGCTAATTTTTAAAATTACATATTGATCCTTGAGAATAAAGATAAATTGAAAAAGCTTCCCCCCTAAAAAAAAGCTCAGAAATTGCACTATATAAAATGAGAGCTCAATGGATGCTCTTGTTAACTAAATGTTTGAGGTTAAAAAAAAAAAAAATCAATTCACTTGAATTTATGGTTGGGGTTAAGAAATGTGAAATTGTTGTTACTTAAATAAAATAATGACAGTTTACAACTCATGCTTTTCTAAACAATGATATATAATGAATACTTTCAGTTAAAATCACATATATTAGCAAGCTCTACAAGGTCATAAGTTACATAATAAGGAATATTTCAAATTTGCAATTGGCAAATTTAGAACTTTACAAAGTAATCTCTGTATTTACAAAGTCATAACTTTAAAAAGAGATAAATATACATAGTTCCTCTATTTAGCTTATGGAGAAGAGTGATTTGAGAATAATACAGCAAGGTTTAGTGCTGATTTATTAATTTAATAGAGTGGGAGGAAAATTAATGCAAAATTTGACTCATGTAAAGGAAACTGTGCTGTTTTCTTCTGGGCTAACACGTACTAAGTAAGGTAAAAATTAACAGGCAAAACCCAGTATTCCCCCAAAGTATGTTCCAAGAAACACCCGTCCCATGAGATCCTTGCCGGCACCCCCCCCCCAAACAAAAGGCTGCATGTTCAAATAAGTTTAGAAACTATGTTTACTATTACCCCCCTTCTGAGAATCATAAAGAATATTAATTAACTTTCTGAAATTACTAAGAAGTTCCATAATAAAGAAACTTCCATTGCATTTAATCCAACCCAATACTCTCCAAACTTTTATGGTCACAGAACTTTTTTTGAGCGATGTCTATTAATGTCCTGCTAGTTCCACAATGCTAAACAATTTTGAGTAAGTCTGCTAAATTAAAAATATAAAATATGGGAAATCAATAACTATATGGCATATTTATATTTCGCAGGCAAAATCTCATCTCTCTTTTCTTTTTCTCCTTGCATCTAAGGTTCTAGATTCACTGTGTCTCTTGCACAAATTATTTTCTACCCCTAAGAACCCAGTGTAAACTATATAAGGTTGATAATTATCCAGAACTTCATCCTCACCACTAAAAACCAAGAGACACGATTTGTTGTCTTTGTCTGAATCACTTAACATAAAGTGAGAATGAAACACCTTTATATACTTCAAAGAAAATAAAGTCCCAAAGCCACCTCCCCAAATTGTCACTTTTGTTTCAATATTTAATTTATTCATTTTTCCTTGAAGGACAGAAATAAGCAAAATATGTGATGGCAATTAAACATATTCCTTTAGAAAAAAGCCAACCCCCTCCAAAGCTTTCATATAAACATAAAACATCATATAAGATTTTAATCAGCTCTCATACTTCCCCCGAAAACTCCCTCCCCTTTTAATTTTATACTTTCTTTTAAACATTTTCCTTTCTAATATCCATGCTACAAGAAAAATAAGGAATTAATCAACAAAGTGAAATATGAAAATTAACTCATCTAGCTTTGTGATCATGGTCGATCAAAACTACAGAATTACATTTCTATTTGGTAGTACATAAAAGGATAAATAATGCCAAGCAAAAAGAACAACTCAAAGCATGTAATAGTTTATAACACCCCAGTTTAACCTTCAATTGAATATTTGATAAGTAAAGGGGCCCATGGACCAGTAAAGCTTTACCAACAGTTACTCCATTTAACATGTATGTTAGTTTTAATCAAGAGCTTTATCCCTTTAATGATTTATTTCATATTCCCTAAGAGTTATTTTTGTTGGCTAGCACAGTAAAAAAACTCTAATCATAAATCTAAATCTCTAGCTTTACAGTCCTATTCCCAATCCAATGTTGTCTCACACATCATCCAAGACAATGGTTTAGTAGTTGAACAAACAACAAAGACAGAAGAGGATAGATTCTAATCAGTCAATTACAGTGTAATACAGAAGCAAAAGATTAAGTTTTAAAGTTGGAAAGAAAGTTTGATACCCTGACCCAAGGCTTGCTAGCCATGTGGCTTTGGCCAAGTTATTAAACCTCTCTGAGCTTCAATGAGCACATCTCTAAAGTAAGCATTCCACCACCTACTTTCCAGAGGTGCTGCAAAACCAAACAAGAAAACATGAGAGAGACGTTCAATAACATGAGTTTCTTTCCCTTGCATTCCATCACCCATGGATTTTGTACAAAATGTGAAAAAAAAAACCACGTGGTGATTCTCTAAGTGTTTAATATTTCAACCATTTTTGCGCTGTCCGGGGTTAACCATCAAGTTTACAGGTCACCCAAGAAGACCCCTTGCTTCTCCGTTATGGCCTCATCACCTGCCTTCAGCTCACACAATGCACTTAAGTATTCCAATGGAGACACAGGGCACTAAGGAAAGAATGGGCAGGGAGACAGATCCCAGGCTGAGGGGAAAAGAGCAGAGCAGGGAGGTGGGTGTACGTTTGCTGAGTCATGCAGTGCATAAAGTCTCCAAAATCCCTTTGTCAGTTCCCCATATTCCCATCCCAGAGAAAAACTGAAAGTTCAGGTATTAAAGGCAGAAAAACAGAAAAGGAAACGATGTATTTGCTAAAGGAAGTTTTCTGCTAATTTACATATTTCATTTACTTATATATTCTTTCCCTCATTACATAATAAAGCAAATATTGGCTGAAAGTAAACAGCAAAATATCCAGAATGGTATCATTGTGCTAGAAATGTATATACTAAAAATTAAAAACTTAAAAAAGAAAACAGGTTTCGTCAGTGCTCCACACAGGCTAGGCCCACCCTCCCTCCAAGAAAGGGAACGTGCTAAGCTTAAGGTGCTATTCGCGCTGGAGAGGGCTCAGCACCTCTTCTCCAGCTCTGAAGTGCTCCTGACAAATGTTACCTATGACTTATCAAAGAAACGGCAGTTGACATCTTCTTATCCTCTGGTCAGTGTGAACATGGTTGACTGGTGTTATATTTACAAGCACACCAAAAGAAAGGCAGTAACCTGGAAGCTGAGCTACACCCTCCCCTAAGTGCATGTGAAGTCAACTTCAAAGGAGCATAAATTCTAGTAAGTGAACTTACCCATTGTGAGTTACAAGGCACTGCCTCAGACCCAGTTTTCGGAAAATATCCACCACAATCTCCATTGGGGTGTGGTCCGTCACTGTGAAAGGGCTCATGTCAAGAATGCTTCGAAGCTTCAATGGCCGAGGACTTTCTGCCGGAAGAGATGGAGTGTGCTGTGCAAAACACACCCGAGAACTGCCAACGATACCTTCCTGCTTCTTTCTGGCACTCTCTGAAAGGACATAAAGAAGACCAAAAATTAAAAATCGCTAAGTTTGGTTTATGGGCCAATCTATTTATTCAGAGATCGTTAAAAAACTATCCTCTGACTTTTGGTTCTTTTGCTTTATCACATTGTTTCCCTAACCAACAGAGGAATCAATTGAAAAGGCACTGAGGGATTTCTTATATCTGACAGAATTAACCTCATATAAATAAAATAACTTTTGGTATAACTGTTTCATGATATAATTCCCTTTCCTGGTGCTGAAGTTGTTTTCTACCTTTGGGGGGCAAGCATGCTTGAAATACGGGTTTTAAAACACATACAAATTATGAGAGTACAGTTCATTCCAGGAATCCATCATCAAATGAAGGCTGCCTACGTTTACTTTTTAAATGTTACTTATTATGTATTGGAGGTGGGACTAAGGAGAGTTTCATCCTTGCTTTCACCATTTGTGTATTCTAACCCTATGAATTAGCTGCTTCTTTCCGGGCTAGTTCTCTCCCTTTTCTAATGTTAAAGTATAATTTTCTAGATGAGTCATAAGCATTACAGATGGGTTGCCTACAATTAAGCACATGGTGGACACGGACTGATTTTTGAGGTTGTTTTATTTGTAAATGCCCTGTTAATTTCCCCCTCTCCAGTGTGCCTGCTCCTTAAGTGTCTCTATCCTGCTGCCTACTTCCACTCCCACCTTCGAAAATGCTAGCTAAGCAGGGGCAAAGAGGAGAAAACCGCAGGGGGAGAACAGAGACAATAAGGTTGATAACCATGAAATGGAAAGATTACAAAAACAAGAGTCACTCAACTTCAGGTTTCTACTTTGAGTTTGTATGTGTACAAATCTGTGGGTACAAATATAGTATGTTATGTTGAATATATTTTGAATGTGAGTTTTGCTACAAAAATATTTAAGCCAAAATAAAGCATCAGTTTCAATTGATAAGTATATACTACTGCTCATAAACAAATATTACAATGCTCTTCACTTCTTCTGGCCCCAAAGCCTCATTTAACATGTTCTAACACACTGGGTAGGAAGGCAGTAGGTAAAGTCCTAATGGCTAGGACTTACTAGCTCACCCTAAAAGCACTGTAAAGGCATGGAAAAGAACAGAGTCCATTAGCAACTGACATAAATGATTTTTGAAAAATGCTTGTAAATTGCTTTTAGCCAATAAGCAGAACTTGGCTAATGACCTATGTCTGACAACTGAATGTTGGAGTGTAAATACTATGAGCCTGCATGACAGTCTCAGGCAAAACCTACCCCAATCAGCAATCTTAAGCACCCATATAATATCAAATACTGTATCATCAATAAAGACATACTGAGAGGGCAGCTAGCTCCAGAGTTTGGTGCTTTATCAGTGGGCCCTAATTTGGAATCCTTGCTCCTGAGAGTGACAGAGTCTAACCCAAATATGTCTTCCCTGCACGTGGTCCATCTGTCTCTTCTATTCAAATCTATATGGGATGCCGGAGTTTTAGGTGTACTTCCAGGGAGCAGAGTCTACGGGCTGTCCATGTGCCAGCTGGGTCCAGAGGCTCGGTGGACCTGCAACTCCTACTCTACAACTCAACGGACTCACCCAGGACACCTAACGGGGAGATGATGGTGGACAACAGCTATCCTGGGGAATGGAGAGAGCCTGCAGCTGCAGGTAGGATAATCCCATCCATCTTATCCATCGGATATAAGCCCCCGGTGGAGTGGACATCACCATCTCAGACTCCTCAGGAAGAACTATGGACTAGAGTGGACTTACTGGTATTCTGTTATAGACTTATTGTGATTCACGCAATGGAAGAAATTACAACACTAATGTGGAGCCCGTGGCCACTGGAGGCTCTGGGGGCAGGGAGAGGGAAAAGCAGTTGTAATACAGGGGCATTTTCGGGACTCGGGAATTATCCTGAGTGACATTGCAATGACAGATATAGGCCATTTTATATCATCATATAACATGCAGAGCTGTGTGGGAGAGTGTGAGGTCTACAATGTGAACTATGGTCCATGCTTAGTGGCAAAGCCCCAAAATGTGTATATCTATTACAGGTGATGTGCCACACTAATGAAGGATGTTTTTTGTGGGAGGTTGTGGGAGGTGTAGGAGGTGGGGCATATGGGTATCCCTATAATTTTTGTGTAACATTTATGTAATCTATGTATCTTTTAAAATAAATAAATAAAAAACAAACAAAAAAGACATACTGAGAGTTTTTAAATAAACATCTAACTGTAAAATACTAAAAATTATCACTATTTTAGGAAAAAGTTATTTCTGAATGCCATTCTTTCAAAGGTCTTTGAACAGCATCATAGCTTTCCTTTTCTGATGTTATTCAAATATATACTTTTTAAAGTCCCAGGCACTCCTATTTTACTATTTTAATATTAATATAGTAATATTTTGGATTTAATATTGTACAAAATCCTGATTTAGTATTGAAAAGAAGGATTCATCTAATTTAGCACATTTCTTATCTGTAAGGCAGCATGGGGAATTAGAACACCTTGAAAGCACTCCCAAACAGTTCTCATTTCACACCATTTAAGGTCATTTACTCTTCACTAAATAAGTTTGTATAAAGTTCTTCTGTTCTAAAATGTGCAACCCCTAAATTCCAAGGGCATAAAGCACTCTGTGATTCAATTATGAAGGAGAATCTTTGGCATCTGCAAATTTAATATTCACAGTTTTAACTGTTTCCAAACATCTCCAAAGGTCCATTAATACAAATGGGGAGTATGTTCCAATCAGGTTTTCATAAAGCTTGGTTGAGATAATACCTGTAAAGCACCTGGTTTGAAGATGAATCACACATATAAAGGGAGGCCATTTAGCTAGTGAGTGAATCTAGCTAAATGCTTAATTATCACCATCGCAGAGAGTGGCATCTCTCTTATACACTTCTTGAGAAAGGTTCTATGGTAAACAAATTTCTGTTCCTTCAAGAATAACATTTAAGTAACTGACTATCATTCAAATAACCATGAGGGTTTCAGTTCAGCCAAAAGTGACACCTACAATTCCAGAGGGGCATAGAAGTCCCTCTGTCCTCTGTTTTTAAACTACCAGTCAGCAATACAGCATGCCCTCACCTCAGTTATCAAGTGAAACCACATACACCTTACACCTGCGGTTTACTCTCCCTCTCTTCCTCCAGTTAGGAAAGGGCTACTACCCCTTGCCTCAAATTGGGGCTCGGAGAGGAGGCTGCAGCAGCAGCTGCAGTGAGCGCCAACCGGCACCAGCGCCAGGACAGTGGCGCTTACTCCCCTCATCACGTGGCGACTGGCGGCTAGAGTGAAAGAGACTGGAGGCGCTAAGCCACTGCTCTCCACACCCAGGACCCTGCACTCTTGCTCCTGCTCACAACCAGATGAAGGAAAGGTAATCTCTCCCAAAATCATAAATACCACAAAACTGGTTCATCATTCATTTTCTCTCAGATCACACAGGACTTTAATGGACTTACTAGGTGTGTTGATATGATGCAGTTAATTGTTTACTTATGTGGAGATCCAAAGAAATACAAAAGTCTTCAATAAAAAAACTATTTTTCTACTAAGTCAAAATTACTTTTATATTTAGAGCGGAAATCAACTTACTGTGAGTTAAGAATTAAGACCCCCTTGGTTTTGCAAAAAAACACATTTTTATATTAAATATCCAACATAAAACTGCTTCACAAAATCACTGTTACATTTCCAAAGCTATGTATACTAAACTAGTTTATACTGACTTAAACACTCTATGTGTGCATGCACATTTAGTTACACTTCCAGGGAAATGGGATAGTTCTTTTCTAATACAAAAATCCCTAAAGTGAATAGTAAAAAAGAGGAATTACGAATTTTATCTCTAACCTTTAATCCAAAAGCATCTCCCCCCCCCCCCATAAAATTTGTATGTTTTATCCTTCCCATTCATAATACTCTCCAAGGCTTAACTCATCAAAAAAGAGAAGTACAAGGTCTACCCCCTTCATCTTTGATTACATAAAACCTGATGACAAGTTCCAAAATATTCCTTTGGGGTCTAGAACTCTTTACCTTGTATTGATTTTAGAATGCAAAAAAAAGGTCTCCAAATTCATAAAACGGTGTTTCAACCAAATAAGCAGGCATAATGTTTATTTTTACTACTACAAAGAGATTAAAAAAAAAATTGACCCATGTATTTGTAGTTCATATTATTGAGAAAACCCTTTTTCAAGGTCTAATGTTGATATTGCTCTGGGAAGGAAAATCTTAAAATATTTAGCCCTTCTGAGCATGCAAGATAAAGCTTTATTCTGAACAAAAAGATCTTGAGAAAGTAGGGAGAAAAAAGTAATTAGGAGAGCAGCCTAGCTAACACTGTGCTACATTTCTTCCTAATTGTGTTCAATGACAAGTATATTCGGGTTCTCATACACTAGGAGTCTCCTTATCTTACACTCCTATTTTATAAATTACTTCTAAACCTAAGATGGGAAAGGGAAAGATGAATTAATTTACTCTATAAATAGGTTATTAAATATGCTTCATTTTAAACAAATCTAGAAAACATTCAGCCTCACCTTTTCATCCTGACACAAAAATGCAGGAGGAAATGTCTCTCAATTTGGACTAAACTTTAATAATTGTCATTCACTGCTGGTGGGAGTTTACTACGACACAACCCCTACTTAATGCAAGTTGAAAATATCTTGCAAAATTACAAAAGCACAAACTCCTTGATCCAACAATTCCACTTCTAACATTTTTCCTATGAGGCCAATACAGCAGCAATTGTTTGAACAACAAAACACTGGAAATGATCTAAATGTCCATCAATAGGGAACTGATTAAAAATAATTATGATGTTTCCCTGTACCTCCACTCAATGGAATATTATATATCTATGAAAGAAAAAAAATGAGGAAACTATTCAAAAGCTAGTGTATGGGTCTGTTTTTCCATTCAAAATTTAAAACTTTACAAAAATATATATGGGCAAAAACTTAAGGCTGGTTCAAAAAATTTTGGAAATTTCTGATGACACAACAATATATCCCACATATCTAGAGAAGCCCTATTCCCTTAAACCCACATTATCTACTAAACCAATATGCTTCTCAAGAGAGTTACAAAGCTTAAAAAAAAAAAAGCCCTGTCCACAGAATCAGAAGGAATGCCTATAATCTTTATTTCCTTGCTTTCTATTTCATCGATTTTCTTCTTAGCCTTTTGCCCTTTAAATCACTATATAAATTCCAAAATTCTGACCTTATTTTTCTTTGGCTATCAGTAAAACTTAAAGAAGAGGAATCTAAACAATGAAATTATTTTCTAACTGTAATTTTGGGCATGGTAATGACCAAAAGCTAAAACGTTTGACCACAGCCAAGTGTGGTGATACACTCTGTCCTCTCTGGCACCTACTATTCTATTTCCTAGTCCATAACTTGGAATGATGGGATTACTAGTCTATGGAAAACTGTTTTCCAATGTTGTAGCTTCTTTCTAAACAAAACAGGATATGCTCTACAGGGTTTATTTCATTTTGTTTTAATGGCTGCTGCAAATTAATTTTTTCAGCTTGATTTGAGAAATTCTCCCCATCTACCTGGTCTAGTCTTCCCTCCTGAAATGGCACATGAATTGAAATGTTATACAGTCTTTTTGCAATGGCCACAGAGGTAAGATGGAAGGAAGCAGAAGGGCTCAGAGTTAAGACCTCTAGGGACAGGCCAAATGCCAAACATTTCCAGTTCATGGTCGTCTAGCAAAAACTGGGAAGTAGCAAAGTGCTGGCTTCATGTATCTATCCTCCATCTCCTCTGACGGCACGTGAGAAGAGGAGTAAGACTGTATTGAGGGCCCGGCTAGATAGCTCAGTGGATAAAGAGCGCGCTGGGGTACCACATGGGAGGCCCCGGGTTCGGTTCCCGGGGACCTCTCCGAGCAGGCAGACGGCCTTGAGAAAGGCAAGCCGCCATGGGCGGGCCAGAGCCGCCGTGGGCAGGGCAAAGAGCCGCCACGGGCAGGGCGGAGCCCCCATGGGCATGGCAAAGTTACCCGTGAAAAGCGGAGCTGCTGCCTGCGAACCGCGGAAGTCGGCAGCCCGCAAAAACATGGAAGACTGCTGCCCGCAAAACATGGAGCGGAGCCGCCCATGAAAACAGAATGGAGGGCCCGGCTAGATAGCTCAGTGGATAAAGAGTGCGCTGGGATACCACATGGGAGGCCCCAGGTTCGGTTCCCGGGGACCTCTCCTAGCGGGCAGACCGCCTTGAGAATGGCAAGCCGC
>PVKH010011768.1:0-17602 GCA_004027955.1 Chaetophractus vellerosus
CTTGGAACTCCTGTCCTAGAGGAGCAGAGTAAACTTAACTTTGAAACTCCTGTCGTAGAGGAGCAGAGTAAACTTAACCTTGGAACTCCTGTCCTAGAGGAGCAGAGTAAACTTAACCTTGAAACTCCTGTCCTAGAGGAGCAGAGTAAACTTAACCTTGGAACTCCTGTCGTAGAGGAGCAGAGTAAACTTAACCTTGAAACTCCTGTCCTAGAGGAGCAGAGTAAACTTAACCTTGGAACTCCTGTCCTAGAGGAGCAGAGTAAACTTAACCTTGAAACTCCTGTCGTAGAGGAGCAGAGTAAACTTAACCTTATATCTCCTGTCCTAGAGGAGCAGAGTAAACTTAACCTTGGAACTGAGGGTTCTCTTTAATAGACCTGGTCCAGTGGTGATTTTCCTAAAGGAAACACCAGAGACTTGGATTAATTTGTGTCCTATAAACTGTTAACTCTGCGGGTACAGGTCTGAAATAGGGACTCCAGGTGCTGATCCAAGCTTGGTAGCTGTAGGGTAACACTTGGCCCCAAGGTAACCATGAGAGCCGAGAGTTAGCAAATGGTACAGCATCTTCCTTTTGCTCCTTTTGTTTCTTTCTTTCTTTCTTTTTTTTTTTTTTTTTTTTTTTAAGAACCAGGGCCAGAGATTGAACCCGGGACCTCATATGTGGGGAGCCAGCACTCAACCACTGAGCCACATCGGCTTCCTTGAATAGGTTTTTTTCATTTGTTTTGCTTGTTGTTTGTTTTGTTTTATTTTGTTTTTAAGGAGGCACAGAGAAATGAACCTGGGACCTCCCATGTGGGAGGCGGGAGCTCAACCACTTGGGCCACATCCACTCCCCACCTTTCGTTTCTTTAAGGCTAATTCATCCTTACTTGTTGCAGGGGCATAGGATGGGGGAGAGGAGCAGACCCCACACAACCACGCTAGCCTCTGATAATGGACATTGCGAGAAAGTTCCAAGCAAGAAGGCCCTTGAGTGATTTCTGCATTTGATTTCTCAAGAAACAAAGTTTCATAATTTCTTGCAGTATTGATGTGATTTGAGATCATTGCATGAAATATTTATATCACTCAAGATAATAGCATTTGCCACATCATCGGGTTTAAGGGATTCTCAAGAGCAATTTTGACAAAACAGGATTTTTACTTTACAGACTACCTTTAATACCTGATTCTACTGCATTTCATTTTATTTTCCTGTGAGAAATGTTTTCATTCTAAGGGCGAATACTGCTTTTGTTCCTTTAAAAGGCTTTGGTATGTGCTTGTGATTTTACTGGTTTTATTTCCTAGTCAACTGGTGAAAGAGGAGAGCTGAGTTGCGGCTGGGTGTTTCTTAAACTTTTTGATGCCGGTGGAGTGCCTATTCCAGCAAAGTAAGTCGGCCGTATGTTCCTTCCAATGGAACACGTTTGTGGAGATTCGTTTTTGAGAGTCTAGGTACCTCAGGTTTTCAGAGTATACTTTCTATTAGCATTTCAACATCTTTTGGGGAGAGGACTTTCAGTGCTGATTTTAAAGTTCTTTAAGATAGTCCATGAAAACAGCGTGCCAGTCTCATCCCAGGAAGGAAAGAGGTTGAAGAGGCGTTTTAGAGGATGTTGCACTGGCTGCTGAGAATTTTATTTCAGTAATTTCCTGTCGTATCAGCGTCTTTCACTGCCCTGAAAACAGCCTGATTCTATTCAAAGAGTAGGCCCAGGTGCCCAGGTTCTCTGATCCTGCCCTCCCCCTTGGCAATGCGTCGAAATCACGGTGGCAGCCACTGTCCGCAAAGCTGAACTTTAGGACCAAAAGCAGACTGGTGGCATTATCCACAGAGTACACCTAACAGCCAGATTATCCCTGATAAAGAAAGAGCTCTAAATAATTAGTAAGAAAAAGACAATCCCAATTTTAAGATAGCAGAAAGGTCTATGTTTAAGGTATAGAGAAATTCACAGAAGAAATATAAATAGGCAGACAGTAGGACAGAGATTACGATCCCATGTTTGGAATTGTGAAAGCCAGTGCTCTATTATGGCTCTGGGGAACTGTAGGCAAGTTCCGTAACTAGAATTGTCCGTGGTATTCTCTTGTTATTCTTTTGATGTCTTCAGAGTCTGTAGTGATATTCACTCCTGATATTAGTAATTTGTCTTCTCTCCTGTTTGTCAACCTTGCTGGAGATTTGTCAATTTTATTTATCTTTTCCAAATAATCAGTTTTTTGTTTCAATTTTTTTCTATTGTTTTTGTTTTCAATTTCATTGATTTCTGCTCTTTATTACTTCCTTTTTTCTGCCTACTTTGGGCTTATTTTATTCTTTCTAGGTTCTTGAGAAGGGATCTCAGATTATGGCTTGGAGATTTATCCTCTTTTCTAATTTAAGCATTTCATGCCATAAATTTCCTTCTCAGCAATGCTCCAGCTGTGGCTTTAAATTTTAGATGTGTATTTTCATTTTCATTCAGTTCAGTGTATGATTTAATTCCCCTTGAGAACTTGCTTTTGACCCCATTGATTATTTTGTGAAGTATGAGATTTCATATCTAATTAGTTCCCTGTTGTCTTTCTGTTACTGATTTCTAGTTTGATTTCGCTGTGGCTGGAAAACGCCTTCTGTGTGATTTCAGTTCTTGGGGTGTGCTGGGCTCTGTCTTGCTGTCTGCGCCACGGCGCCTGAGGGAGGCTGCTGGCTGGCGGCCCGCAGGTGCCGGATCCGCGGGGCGGTGCTGGTGGAGGTTGTCCCGGTCCTTGCTGGTTTTCTGTCCGGAGGTTTGGTCAATTGTTGAGAAAGGGGAGTTGAAGTCTTCAACTATAATTATAGATTTGTTTATTTCTCCTTTCAGTTCTACCAGTTTTTGCTTCACATATTTTGCAGCTCTATTGTATGGTACATACACATTTAGGGTTGTTATGTCTTTTTGGTGGGTAGACCCTTTTATATTATGCAATGTCCTCCTCTGTCCCTGGTAGTTTCCTTTGCTCTGAAGTCTACTTATTTTATCTAATAATAATATAGTCATTCCTGCCTTCTCATGATTAATATTTGCGTGGCATATCTTTTTCCATCCTTTTACTTTCATCCTACCTATGCCATTATTTTTGAATTGAGTTTCTTGGACATGGCATATAGTTGGGTTTTGTTTTGTTTTTTTAAAAGATTTATTTACCCCCTCCCCCCACTCCATGGTTTTGTACTTGCTGTCTGCTCTCTGTGTTCTTCTGTGTCTGCTTGTCTTCTCTTTAGGCAGCGCCAGGAAACGATCCTGGGACCTCCCGGAGTGGAGAGAGACGCTCAATCTCTTACGCCACCTCAGCTCCCTGGTCTGCTGCATCTCTTCTTGTCTCTCCTCTGTGTCTCTTTTTTGTTGCATCGTCTTGCTGCACCAGCTCTCCATGCAGGCCCGCATGCCTTTCACCAGGACGCCCCAGGAATCAAACCCTGAACCTCCAACGTGGTAGACGGGAGCCCAATCGCTTGAACCACATCTGCTTCCCCGCTGGGTTTTTTTTAAATCTACTCTGCCAGCCTCTTTCAATTTGTGTTTTTAGACCACTTACATTTTTGTAATTATTGACATTCTAGGACTTCTGCCATTTTAGTTTCTGTTTTCTGTTTGTATTCTGTCCTTTTATTTCTTTGTTTTATTTTTCCTACTTTCCTATGTATTACTTAAATATTTTTTTAGAATTCCAATTGGATTTATAGTGTTTTGAGTGTATCTCTTTGCATAACTTTTTAAAAGTGGTTACTCCAAGTATTACATTATATACATAACTTATTACAGTCTACTTGTTTTGACATTTTATCAGTTAAAGTGAAATGACATTTTACCTCTCTTTACATCCTTTTGCACTTTCTCATTTATAATTGTCTTAGATATTTTTCTACATACATTGAGAACCACATCACACAATATGATATACTTTTTGCTTCAACCATCAAACATAATTTAGAAAATTTAAGAGAAAGTCTAGGGGGCCGGCTGGATAGCCCAGTGGATAGGGTGCCGGCATACCACATGGGAGGCCCCGGGTTCGGTTCCCGGGGACCTCTCCTAGCGGGCAGACCGCCTTGAGAATGGCAAGCCGCCATGGGCGGGCCAGAGCTGCCGTGGGCAGGGCAAAAAGCTGCCACAGACAGGGCAAAAAGCCGCCACGGGCAGGGCAAGTCGCCCGCGAATGGAGCGCAGCCAGCCACCCGCAAACTGAGAGCCGGCCGTGAATGGAAGCAGAAGCCGCCCACAAGCGGGGAAAGCCGTGCCTACGCAGTGACCAGTCTCGGCGCGTCGCCACAGCAGGGGGGAGGGGAGATATGTAATAAAATAAATAAATCTTTAAAAAAAAAAAAGAGAGAAAATCTATTGTGTTTACCCATATTTACTTTTTCTATTGTTCTTTCTTCCTTCCAGATTTTCCAAGGTATATTCTGTTAGCATTTCCTTTTTTCCTAAGATCTTCCTTTAGCCCTTCTTTTAGGATAGGTCTGCTGGCAATGAATTCTGTTAGTTTTCCTTTGTCTGAGAATATCCTGATTTCTTCTTCACTCCTGGAGGATGTTTTCATTGAATACAGAATTCTGGGTTGACAGTCCTTTACTTTCAGCATTTGGAAAGTGTGCCACTTTGACCTGTTTTCCCCGCTGAGCTAAGGTCATTTCTCTGTCACTGCTTTCACAATGTTCTGTCTTGAGTTTTCAGAAACTTGACTTTGATGGTCTTGGTTTGGATTTCTTTGACTTTATTCTGTTCAGGGCTTTGCTCGGTTTCTTGAATCTGTGGTTCTTTTGCCAAATTTGGGGGGGTTTCAGCCATTGTTTGCTTGCACCCTAGGGAGGGCATGGACTTTAGGTCAGGAGTGCCCTGTGCTCCAGGGCCCTGGGGCTTTGCTCCTTTCACTCACTCGCCTTTTTTCTGTTGTTCGAATCGGCTCTTTGTCTTAGGCCATCTTTTTGGCCCTGCATTCTTTCCTCTCGGGCTCTGCTGTTGGGCACACGCATTGTTTTTATTTTAGCTACTGTATTCTTCATTCTGAAATTTCCATTTGGTTCTTTCTGTTTCTGTATCTTTACTGAGACCTTGTATTTGTTTGTTGAGGCTTTTTAATTTTTCATTTGGTTCAAGCATGTTCATAATTGCTAGCTGAGCATTTTAATCATGGATGCTTTAGCATCCTTTGTCAGATAATTTTGTAGTCAGTCTTTTGTTGTCTTTTTTCATTGATGTTCATGTCCTCCTGGTTCTTCATATGAAGAGTGATTTTTCAGCTGAAACCTGGTCATTTGGGGCACTGTTAGGAGACTCCAGATGGGGTTTAAATCTTCTGATTCAGGGGGCTTCCTCTGACGCCTCAGGGGTGGGGTGGCCTTGTTACCTCTAGGCAGCGAAAGAAATCCTGACTCTGCCCTCCCGCTGACCTCACCCCACCGGGAAGGAGGAGGGGTGCCTTGTTGCCACCACACGGGCAGAGAAGTCCCGGCTTCCCGCTGATGCTGAGGGGACAGATGTCCCAGCTGCTGGCACGGCTGTCTCAGACACCACCCCCTGGAGAGCCCGGGCCCCTCGTCACAGTCCGCACAGGGAGGTCTGGGCTCCCACGGGCTTCACTGCTGGGCGTCAGGGTGGGGCCGTGTCCCCTTCTCTAGAGTTTGGCTGGCATAGAGCAGTCCTTGTCTGAAAGTTTCTTTCTTCCGAGGCTGCCCCTGTCCTGGTGGGCTAGAGAGAGAAGGCTTTTGTTTGGTTTTGGGGTTTTGGGGTTTTTTTAACCTGCTTTCATGGGCATTTCTGAGTTCCTGGCTTCTTCAGCTCCACCTTGGAGATATACTAGGTGATAAGAAAAAGCAGCCACTCAGTGCTGGCTGGTTCCCTGGACGGTCTGCCTACTTCTCCACCTTTCTGAGTCTTCTTTTGTTTTCAGTCATTGTGTATGTGTGATGTGTGTGTGTGTGTATAAAATGTTCGGGTGTTTAGTTTTATTTAACAGGAAAAATAAGGAAAAGCATGTCTATTCCATCTTTCCAAAAGTGAAAGTCACAGCTATTTTCAGAATGAGATAGGGCAATGTATGTATATTAAGGGAAAGGTCGCCATTGCTGTATGACAAGAGCGAGTTGCAGAGTAGTGTGCGTACGTGAGGGGTCTGTGCGGCTTCACAAGAATTGTGTGTTTGTGTGCGCGGGCGGTGCGCCTGTGGAAACGGCTCCCAGAGGTCGCCTGAGAAGTGGGGAAGAGGGACAGTGGGACCACAGAGCCTTTTACCTTCTGCTTTCCACACTTTATGTGCCATCACGGAACTTCAAAAAATAAGCTGGTGTTGGTTTTGAAATTTATCGTTTGTATATATTTATTCGCGATTACATAGAAAAAGATATGACAGGACACCAAACTAGGGGAGAAGAAATGAGGAGGGATTTTACAGTTTGTGCTTCTTGTTTCTATGCCACTTGAATATTTTACAACCAATCTCCATGTTACTTTTATAAATTAAAAATAATGTAAATCCATAGTGGCTTTATTTTACCTGACGAATACCGTGAGGAGGGACGGACAGCTGTTGCTCTCCTTTCCCAGTGAGGCACAAATGAAACGCCTCTGGCTGTGTCTGTGCTAGAGAATGTTTTTCTACTGACTCAGTGTCTGTGAACTGTCCATAGCCTGCGTCCATGGCAGCATATCGTTCTCTTCCAGAACGTACGAGCTCTTCCTGAACGGTGGCACCCCTTATGAGAAAGGCGTTGAAGTGGACCCTGCAGTGTCCAGAAGAGGTACCGCTCTTAGGGGTTGCCTCCCTCCCCTTAAATATTAAACAACTAGGAGCTGCATTGGAGAAGGGAGCTATAGTCTAATAAGGATAGCATTTTTCATTTGAATTCAGATTTTAAAACGTCATTGCTATTAAAGTCCTAATCATTTTTATCTAAGTGCTTATTTTTTGGTAGCTCACATGGGACTCTAATGTTGGACATTGTGACGCGTGAGGACCCTTTTCCTTGAACACTGGGCTCGTCCTTGTGACCACACAGAATTCGGAGATTGCCCTTTCTCTCCCAGACGCCCCCCTCCGTGTTCCCCATTTAGAACGGGCGCCGCTGTGCTGCCCGCAGTGCCGGGCCAGCCCCTGGGAACAGGAAGGAGTTGGGTCTGAGATGCAGTTGACTCTACCCGGATTAGGCTCCCTGGTTCTCTCCTCCGGGGCCTGGCAGCAAGGACGCTGTCAAAGCGTGCGATGTTGTGGGCGGCTCTGAGGCCAGGCGGGCCCTGAGGAGGTGGATCGGCCTCAGGCGCCTCTTACCTCTTCCTCAGCTCTTCTGGGGCATTTGGGTGACTCCTGACTTTTATACAATTCAGCACCACTGGTTGGTGTCTCTTCCTAAAATACTTTGTTTTGTTAGACTCACTGACCCGGGCACTGAAAGTTTTAAGGTTTACTTTTTATTTTCTTTTAAAGCACATGGCAGTGTTTTCCATCAGATGATGACCATGAGGAGGCAGCCTCAACTTCTAGTAAAACTGAGGTCTTTAAACCAGAGGTCAAGAAACATCTTAAGGTAGGTGCCTGCTTTTACCTGTCCCATGATCACTCAGCGTCTGTCAGCTATCTCGTATTCTGGCTTCTCCTCCGGCTTGGGCGTCTTTCATTGGTTCTTTTTTCATTAATTCTTCTGCCAAAGATCAGCAGGAAAATGAAAGAAGATTGAAACTCAGGTCAGCTTATTGTTCTACTTCCTGCCTAGCTTAAATGATAGAATTGGGCAGAAATACTGTAGAAGCATTTGGCTAAATGGGGCTAACCGTGCCACAGCCCCTACCCTCAGGGAGGTTTTTTTTTGTTTTTTGTTTGTTTGTTTGTCTTTTAAAGATTTTTAAAATTTATTTCTCCCCACCCCCTCATTGTTTTTGCGCTTGCTGTGTCTGTTCATTGTGGGCTTGTCTTTCTTTTATTTGTTTTTTTTTTTTTCAGAGGCACTGGGAACCAAACCCGGAACCTCCCATGTGGAGTGAGGCATCTAATTGCTTGAGCCACCTCCGCTCCCTACTTTGTTGTCTCTCTCATTATGTTGTTCTCCTCGTGTCTCTTGTTGCGTCAGCTCTCCACACCAGCCTGTCGCATCTGCTTTCTATCTTGCTCCATCTTCTTCAGGGCCACTGGGAACTGAACCTGGGACCTCCCATGTGGTAGGAGGGTACTCAATCACTTGAGCCATACCCACTTCCCATCAGGGAGGTTTTTTTTTTTATTTATTTATTACATATCCCCCCCCCCTTTCTGGTTGTTCTTGCTGTGTTAATTCTTGCGTTCTTTCATATCTGCTTGTCCACACCCCCCCGTGCGGCGACCCACCGAGTCAGCTCACTGCGCGGTGCGAGCTTTCCCTGCTCACAGGGGCTTGCCCTGCCCACAGCAGCTTGCCTTCTCAAGGCGGTCTGCCCGCTCGAGGAGGCCCCAGGAACCGAACCCGGGGCCTCCTATGTGGTAAACCGGCGCCCTACCCATTGGGCTATACAGCCGGCCCCAAGAGAGGTTTATGTCCAGTTTATTGAGGTATAATTGGCATGTGGTTACGGTTCTATGGGTATTGACAAATGTATACAGTAATGTAACTTCCACCATGATCAAAATAGAGGATATTTCCATCACCCTACAAATTGCCTCTCAGGCAGCCACCCATCTGGCTTCTTTCCCCAAAGTGTTGCCTTTTTCAGGATGTCATAGGGCTGGAATCTTACAGAATGCAGCCTTTCTTTTGCTTGCAGAAAATGCTTCCGATCCACCTGTGCTGGTGCACCCTCTTGGTTTCCTCATTCTGTCCTGAAGGGTGTTCCCTGTGATGGGTGTGCCACGATGTGCTCATCCATTCGCCACCTGATGGGCATTTGAGCAGTGGTGAAGAAAGCTGAATTTTAGCTGTTTATGAGTTTCTATGTGGACATATGCCTCGTTTCTCACAGGTATAAATGCCCAGTAACGGGATTGCTGGGTCCTATGATAAGTGCTTGTTTAACTTTATTTTAAAAATGCCACATTTTCCAAAACGACTGTACCGTTTTACACTCTTTCCAGCTATGCGTGGAGTTCCACTCGCTCCATATCCTTGTCAGACATTTGCTGTCGTCAGTGTTTTCTGTTTTACCCCTTCTGATCAGTGAGAAGTGTACCTTATGGTGATTTTCATTTCCACTTTCCTCAGGGACACTTGACACCAGTAGAATCCCAGAGCCACCCATTTCTAACTCCGCGACCTGGACAAGTCAGTTAACCATCGCTCTTGAGCTCGCGGGGTCTACATCTACGCATGAGCGTGATGAGAGTGTCAGTCCCACAAGGCTGCAAGGTTTACGTGAAAGAGAGCGTGTAAGGCACTTAGCTGGTGTTTTATCACCTGGCACAGAGTAACACACGGCAGGGGCTAGCTGTGACGAGACTGTGACTGGTGAATGCCAGCATAATGCCCAGTAGGTGCTGCTGTGTGTCATAAAATCCTTCCGAATGGCGCTGTGCTTTGTAGCTGGTGAGCTCAGGGGGACATCCAAAGTAGGCTTTGAAGGATGGGAGGATGTGGAAGGAAGGAACGTTCTCTCAGAGAGCTCACGGTGGACCGGGTATGGAGTGCACGGAGAAGCCCGGTGCATGGAACAAGACCAGTGCGGCTGGACAGTCCCCCATGGTGGCCTCTGCACTTCGGATTATCAAGAAGCAGGAAATAAACGAGGGCCTGGCATGCCCCCCGCCCCTTGTTTGTTAGAGAAGTCGGAGGTTACAGGAAAACCTTGCAGAACGTGCAGAGTTCCCATCCCTGTGCACGCACTCCGTTTCCCCTATTGCTGAGCACTTGGCAATAGTGTGGCATCTTTGTTACAACTGGTGAGACAATATTATGATAATTACACTGTTTAACTCTAGCCTGTAGTTTACTTCAGGGTTCACTGTGTTGTTCAGTCCTATGGTTGTTCTTTTTGTCTTAATTTTTCTCCTAGTGACATGTATAACCTGGAATTTCCCCCTTTAACCACATTCAGGAATCTAATCCAGGGCTGGTAACTACATCCACAGTGCTGGGCTGCCAGCACCACCTTCCCTTGCTGTATTAGCCGAAGGGCTGCTGATGCAACGTACCAGAAATCTGTTGGCTTTTTTTTTTAATAATTAATTTTTTAAAAAGATGCTTTAGATTACATAAATGTTGCATGAAAAAATATAAAGGATTCCCATGTGCCCTCCTCCCTCCCCCTCCCTTACTTTCCCACATTAACAACATCTTTCATTAGTGTGGTACATTTGTTACAATTGGTGAATGCATATTAAAGCATTGCCACTAACCGTGGATTGTAGTTTACGTTATAGTTTACACTTTGTCCTGCACAATTTTGTAAATTATGACAAAATATACAATGGCCTCTATCTGTCACTGCAATGTCATGCAGAACAAATCCAACGTTCTGAAAATGCCCCCCTAGTACACCCATTCTTCCCTCTACCATCCCTCAGAACCTCCGGTGGCCACTGTATTTATATTCTGATGAGACTTCTTCCATTGCTAGAATAATAATAGACTAATCTAGAATAATAATAAGTCTACTTTATCCATTGTTCCATCCCCAATCTTGATAAAGGGTATTTATCTGGGGTAAAAGCTTACAGTCACAAGGCTCTAAAGAGTCCAACTCAAGGATGGTTCCTCACCAAAGTCAGTTGCCACATGTCATAGCGTGATGGTTGCCGATCTCTGTGTGGGTTCAGCCTTCCTCTCTCTCAGCTACAGGCTGGCATAGGGCTTGTTTCTTTCCAGGCTTCTCAGCAGTAGGCTGCAAACTCTCAGGCGAATGGCTCATCTCTCTTCCCAGGGCCTCAGGGTAAAAGTTCTCTCCTCTGCCGTGTCTGTGGAGCTCTCTCTCTCCTTGGGTAGTGAGTATCCATTTATAGAGCCCACCAAGGGGGCGAGGACTCAACCCTGAGTCACACCCTACTGACGTGGTTGGATCAAAGCTCTAGTCTTATCATAATCAACGACATCTCCGCTGAATCTAATACAATCAAGGGAGATCACATCCAGTTTATAAACATAATCCTTCCTTTTGAAATTCATAAATAATATCAAACTGCTACATTTACCAAAGCTTTTCTGTTATCCCAAACAAAAATTTGTACAAATTAAGCATTAACTCCCCATTTCTGATCCCCACCCCAGCCCCTGGTAACATGCATTCTAGTTTCTGACTATGGATTTGCTTTTTCTAATTATTTCATGGAAGTGAGATCATGCAATATCTGCCCTTTTGTGTCTGGCGTATTTCACTCAACGTGATGTCTTCAAGGTTCCTTCACGTAGTCACATGAATCAGAACTTCATTCCTTTTTATGGCTCAATGGCATTCCATTGTGTGTATATGTCACATTTTGTTTGTCCAGTCATCTGTTGGTGGACACTTGGGTTGCTTCCATCTTTTGGCAGTTGTGAAAACTGCTGCTATGAACATGGGAATGCAAATATCTGTTCCCTGCTTTCAGTTCTTTTGGGGTGTGTACCTAGACGTGGGATTGCTGGCTCACATGGTGAATCTCTACCTAGCTATCCGAGGACCCACCAGACAGTTCCCGGCGGCCACATTTCTACCCGCAGTGATGAGTGTGCCACATCCTCTCCAACACTGGCTGTTTTCCATCTTTTTAAACAGTAGCCTTCTAGTGGGTGTGAAATTGTATCTCATTGTGGTTTTGAGTTTGCGTTTCCCTAATGGCTATTGATGTTGAGCATCTTTTCATGTGCTTATTGGCCATTTGTATATTTCTTTGGAGATAGGTTTATTCAAGTTTTTTGCCCATGTTTTAATTGGTTTCGTGTGTGTGTGTGTGTGTGTGTGTGTGTCTTTTTGTTGAGTTGTAAGATTTTTAAGGTATATTCTAGATATTAAACACTTATCAAATATGTGATTTCCAAATATTTTCTTCCATTCTGTAGAATGTCTTTTTACTTTTATGAAGAAGTCCTTTGATGCATAAAAGTTAATTTCCATGAAGTCCCATTTATCTATTTTTTTCTTTTGGTGTAAGGTTTAAGAAGCCATTGCCTAACACAAGGTCCTGCTTTACAGGCGTTGTATAGTTTGGGTTTTAATATTTAGGTTATGGTCTATTTTGAGTTAATTTTTATATATGCTATGAGGTAGAGGGCTACCTTTATTCTTCCACATATGGATATCCAGCTTTTCCAGCACCATTTGTTGAAGAAACTATTCTTTCCCCATTGAGTGGACTTGGCACTCTTGTCAGAAATCAATGGTCCAGGGGAGCGGGTGTAGCTCAAGTGGTTGAGCACCTGCTTTCCATGTATAAAGTTGCAGGTTCAATCCCTGGTATCTCCTAAAAGCAAAACAAACAAATGAAAACCAACTCTCATTGGAGAGTGGATGTAGCTCAGTGGTTGAGCACCTTTTCCCCATGTACGAAGCCCTGGGTTCAATCCCCCAGTGTCCCCTAAAAAAAAGAAACAACAACAACAACAAAAAAGAATGGGCCAAAATGTCAGGGTTTATTTCTGAACTCTCAGCTCAATCCCACTGGTCTATAATTCTGTCCTTATGCCAGTACCATGCTGTATTGATTATGGTAGCTTTGCAATAAGTTTTAAAATTGGGAAGTGTGTGTCCTCCAGGTTTGTTTCAAGATGTTGGTTATTCAAGATGGTTTTGGATAATCAATCTCCTTACCTTTGTGTGTGAATTTGATGATTGGCTTTTCCTTTTCTACAGAATAGCACGTTGGAATTTTGATTGGGGTTACATTGAATCTGTAAATTGTTTTGGGTAGAATTGATATCTTAACATTGTTTAGTTGTCCACACCATGGGCATGGAATGTCTTTCCATTATTTAGGTCATCATTGATTTCTTTTCTTAATTTTTCTATTTTTCCAAGTATAAGTCCTTTACATACTTAGTTAAATTTATTTCCAGCTATTTGTTTCTTTTAGCTGCTATTGTAAATGGAATTTTTCTCTCAATTTCCTCATCACATGGTTCATTAATAGTGTGTAGAAACTCTACTGATTTTTGTGTGTTGCTATTGTATCCCACCACATTGCTGGATTTGTTTATTAGCTCTAGTAGCTTTGTTGTGAAATTTTCAGGGTTTTCTATATATATATATAGGCTCATATCATCTGCAAACAGGGAAAATTTTACTTACTCTTTTCCAATTTGGATGCCTTTTATTTCTTTTTCTTGCCTAATTGCTCTGGCTAAAAGTTCCAGTACAATGTTGAATAACAGTGGTGACAGGGGGCATCCTTGCCTTGTTCCTGATTTAGAAGGTACGTTTTCAGTCTTTCACCATTGAGTATGGTGTCAGCTGTGGGCTTTTCATAGATATCCTTTATCATCTTGAGGAAGTTTCCTTCTCTTTCTAGTTTTTTCATCAAGAAGGGGTGCTAGGGGACTGGATGTAGCTCAAGTGGTTAAGTGCCTGTTTCCCATGTACAAGGTCCCGGGTTCAATTTCTGGTACCTCCTAAAAACAAACAAATGAAAAACCCAACTCTCATTGGGGAGCAGATATAGCTCAGTGGTTGAGCTCCTTCTTCCCATGTACAAGGTCCTGGGTTCAATCAGAGTGGTACCTCCTTAAAAAAAAAGAAGAAGGAGGGGGTGCTAGATTTTGTCAGATGCCTTTTCTGTATCATTTGATATGTGGTTTTTACCCTTTGTTCTTTTAATGTGGGGTGTTACATTAATTGATTTTCTTATGCTGAACCACCCTTGCATACCTGGGATAAATTCTACTTGATCGTGGTGTTTGATTTTTTTAATGTGCTGTTGGATTCAGTTTACTAGTGTTTTGTTGAGGTTTTTTGCATCTATATCTGTATTGGTTTGTGATTTTCTTTTCTTGGGTTATCTTTGTCTGGCTTTCTTATTATGGTGATGTTGGCCTCATAGAAAGAGTTAGGAGTGTTCTCTCCTTTTCAGTTTATTGGAAGAGGTTGAGCTGGATTAGTGTTAATTCTTCTTGGAATGTTTGATAAAATTCACCAGTGAAGCCATCTGGTCTAGTAACTTACTTTGTTCAGAAGTTTTCAATGACTGATTCAGTCTCTTTACTTGTTACTGGTTTGATGAGATCTTCTCTTTCTTCTTGATTCAGTGTAGGTAGTTTGTGTGTTTCTAGGAATTTTTCCATTTCATCTAGGTTATCTAGTTTCTTGATTACAGTTGTTCATAGTATTCTTTTATAATCCCTTTTATTTCTCTTAGGTCAGTCGTAATGCCCCCCTGCTTCATTTATGACATTTTTTTGTCCATCTACCTAAAGGTTTGTCTCTTTCATTGATCTTTTCAAAGAACCAATGTTTAGTTATCTTGGTGCTCTCAATTGTTTATTGTCAATTTCATTTGTGTCTGCTCTAATCTTTGTTGTTTTTTCCTTCTGTTCACTTTGGATTTAGTTTCTCTTCTTTTCTTGATCCCCAGTTGTGATGTTAGGTCTCAGGTTTGAGATCTTTCTTCATTTTTTATATAAGCATTTAGAGCTATAAATTTCCATCTCAGCACTGCCTTTGCTGTATCCCTAAGCTTTGGTATGTTGTATTTTCATTTTTCATTTGCCTCAAGATATCTCCTAATTTCCCTTGTGGTTTTTTCTGTGACCTATTAATTGTTTGAATGTGTTTTTTAATTTCTACGTATTTGTGAATTTCCTGGTTTTCCCTCTGTTACTGATTTCTAGCTTCATTCCATTGTGGTCAGAGAAGATATACTGTATGATTTCAAGATTGTTGAATTTATTGATATTTGTTTTGTGACCCATCGTGTGGTCTGTCCTGGAGAATGACCCATATGCCCTGGAAAAGAATGTGTATTCTGCTGTTGGGTGCAGTGTTTTTATTATGTCTGTTAGGTCTAGTTGGTTTATGGTATTGTTCAAGTCTTCTGTTTCCTTATGGATCTTCTGTCTAGATATTCTCTCCATTTGTTTTAGTCAGCCACAGGGGTGCCTTTGGAAATGTACCAAAGATTGGTCAGTCTTTATAAAGGGTATTTATTTGGGGTAGAAGCTTACAGTTACCAGGCCACAAAGCATAAGTTTCTTCCCTCACCAAAGTCCACGTGTTGGAGCAAGACAGCTGCCGATGTCTGCAAGGGCTCAGGCCTTTGGGTTCCTCTCCTGCCGGGGCTGCATTTCTCTCCAGGCTTAGCTTCTGCATCCTCCACAAGTTCAGCTGTAGACCACGAGGCTCTCTACACTTTGTGTCTCTCCACAAGGCCAGCTGTAGACTATGGGGCGAACGACTCACTCCAGCATCAGAACTGCTTCTCAAATCTACTTCTCCCCTCTGCTGCCTTTTGTCTAGCCTTTTATACTTGAGACCACACCCACCGAGGGGTGGGGCTCAACGTCCCACGGTCGAGGCAGTTAACGCCTCAATCACACCCAGATTAGGAGATCAGTCTACAAGCATGATTCAATTTATATTTTTAGAATTCATAATTACATAAACTGTCAAACCATTACACCATTATTTAAAGTGGTGTATTAAAATCTCCTACTATTAATGTAGAACAGTTTGTTTTGCCCTTCAAATCTGACAATATTTACATCATATGTTTTGGGACTCTGCCAAATTTTTGGAACAAAATATTTATAATTTTTATGTCTTCTTGTTGAATAGACCCCTTTATCAGTATATAATGACCTTCTTTGTCCATTGTAACAGTTTTTGACTTAAAGTCTATTAATCTGATATTAGTATAGCTACCCTAGGTGTCTTTTGGTTACTATTTGCATGGTATATATTTTTTTCCATCCTTTTACTTTCTACCTACTTGTGTCTTTGAATTTAAGGAGAGTCTTTCATAAACAGCATACAGTTGGGTTGTGCTTTTTTTTGAAATCCATTCTGCCAATCCCTGCATTTTGAGTGGAGAGTTTACTCCAGACAATTTAAAGTAACTACTGATAATGCAGAATTTTCTTCTGCTCTTTTGGTATTTGGTCTTAGTAAGTCCTACACCATTTTTGTAACAATCACGTTTGATTTGATACCAACATAACTACAATAGCTTACACATATACTGTTCCCGTAACCCTCCATCTCCCCATTTTGTTGTACTTGTTACAAATTATATCTTTATACATTGTACGTCCAAAACCATATATTTATCATTACTTTTTATGCCTTTGCATTTTAGCACCTGTAGGAAGTAAAAAGTGAGTTACATTCCAAAAAGACACAATGCAATAGTACTGGCATTTATAATTACCCATATGTTACCTTTGCCACAGGTCTTTGTTTCTTTATGCCGCGCTGATCCACTGTCTAGGTCCTTTCCTTTCGGCCTGAAGACCTCCCTTTAGCATGGCTTGTAGGGCAGGACTAGTGGCGATGAACCCCTCAGCTTTTGTTATCTGGGAAAGTCTTCATCTCTCCCTCGTTTTTGAAAGATAGACTTAACAGATATACAATTCTTGGTTGGCAGTTATTTTCTTTCAGCACTTTAAGTATTTCAACCCACTGCCTTCTTGCCTCCATGGTTTCTTATGAAAGATCAGCACTTAATCTAATTGGGATTCCTTGTACATAACACGTTGTTTTTCTCTTGCAGCTTTCAGAACTTTCTCCTTGTTCTTGGCATTTGCCATTTTGACTACTGGGTGACTAGGTGTGGTTCTTTTCAAATTGATCCTGTTTAAGGTTTGTTGAGCTTCTTGTTTTTTGTTAAATTTGGGAAGTTTTCTGCCATTATTTATTTGAATATTCCTTCTGCCCCTTTGTCTCTTCTCTTTCTGTGAATTGCATAATGTATTTATTGGATCCTTCATGGTATCCCACAGATTTCTTAGGCTCTCTTCCCTTTTTTTCTTTCTTTTTCTTTCTCTTGCTCACCCTGAATCATTACAATAGTTTTGTCTTCGAGTTCACTGATTCTTTCACTTGCCAGCTCCAATCTGCTGTTGAAACCCTCTAAGGAATTTTTCATTTCAATTATTGTGGTCTTCAACTCCAGTGTTTCAGTGGTTCCTTTTTAAAATTATTCTCTCTTTATTGAGATTCTTATACTGTCCATTCATATTTTCCTAATATCCTTGGTTCTCCATCTGTGTTCCTTTATCTTCTTTAGCATTTTGAGGATCTTTTTTTTTTTTTTTAAGTCTTTGTCTGATATGTCCAAAGTCTGGACTTCTTTATTGATGATTTCTGGATTTTTATCTTTTACCTTTGGATTCGCCGTTGTTTCCTATTTCTTTGTCTGTCTTGCTATGTTTTGTTGCATGCTGTGCTTTTTAATATTCCAAAGTATTAACTCTGGAATTTATTCCCCGAGCTGCCTGTTCCTTAAATTTGTATCCAGCTAGTGATGTGACAGAGATTTCCTTGAGTGCCAGGAGCTAAGGGAAACAAACAAACCAAAGCAAAAAACACTTTTCACAGTCTGCAAATTGGCTCTGCGTTGGCTGACGCTCTCCTTCAGGGTTCAGCACAGGGGAAGTGCAGGGTCCCCTTGGTCCTTTCTGAGCCTGGGTCTTGTCCTGGCCTTGTGCCTGCTTGTGGCCTTTGGGAAGCCCCCTCCACTCCCTATGAAACAGCTTTCTCCCCCTCCAGGTGCTCTATGGTATGACTTG
>PVKH010011769.1:0-17628 GCA_004027955.1 Chaetophractus vellerosus
ATTGTTCCCATGTGTTCTTACCTTGCCCATCTTTTTGCCAAGGTGGTGTTGCCATTTACTCAGTTTCTAGTAAAGATACTTGATTTTCATAAGAAAATGTGAATCCTTTCTTCTATTCTATATGCCATCAAAACATATAAATTTGCCATAAGTCAGCAACTTGGATATTTATAAATCAATTTCCTTACCAGAGAATATAACTCTACTTCCTTGCCATTCCTGTAACCACTCATGTTTCCTGTTTTGCTTCTTTAACTGGAAAGCTTTAAACCAAATTACTTAATCCCCTTTAGCAAATGTATAAGACCTTCAGCTAATAATAATATAACTATTTTAACAACTATAACCTATTTTAAATTTATATTTGTACACTACTTCAAAATCTTTTAGAAAGAAGTGGCATTTAAAGAAGATTTGTATAGCACCCTAAAGATTATCTGTTACATAATATTAAAAGAAACAAGATTTTGGTGATAAAAGAATAAATTCCTTATAAATTGTCTTACCTAAAAATAGATGATTGTTAAAATGGTCAAATATAACGTAATTTTCCAAAAAATAATAAAGTCATTAAATAGCTAAAGTACATCCTTCCCAGCTATGACACAAATGGATAACATAGAACATGTTTACTTATAGTTAAGTTGTGTTAGACAATATCTGAAGCTCAGTGTGGATTTCATACCTGATTTACTATTCAAAATATAGCGATTGCAGATTTTCTTTCACTATCTTGCCCTTACAATAAAAAACAGATGATTTATTTTTCCCTGCAGAATTATAAGACACATGGAGCCTTTCTACACAGAAAATACTTCATGACAATTAGAAGCATAGATGAGTATATTTTTGGGGGGATTCATACGGAGGGTGCAAATTTCAGCTCTCTGAAGATGGAAGGGAAAGCTTGCACAAACCATAGTTTTCATGCACAGTTCTGATAGAATAAGACATTTCGAGGGCAAAGTTTTATGGAACACTTTGCACAAAATTTGAAAATTTGAAACTTCAACTGACATTTGAATACATTGACTATATTGTTGGAACAAACACCTAATATATAGCATTTCATAAAGAAAAAAAATCACACAGGATTGGTGTAATAAAAGTTAGATCATTTTTGGTTAAGCTTGCAGCAATTTCATTAAAAGTAGAGGAGAAATCTCAGGTGGATTAAAATTAGGAAAAAAATGGCTCAATCTAGCCCCATGCTAATCTTTTTTTTTTTTTTAATAATTAAATTCATTCACTATTGAGTACATATGATACAAGTCAGGATTGTCCTGGGCACTAGAATGAATGGATGAATCATATTAATTTTTCACTATTTTAACTAATTCCTTGGACTAAACCTTTAAGTTTTCATAAAGCATTTGTTTTGCCATACAAGATGCCTATCTACCCACCTAGAATGCTCTTGTATGTCCTTTCTACCCATCCAATTCTTTCCTTTTTCCCAAGATCTAGATGAAATCCTGCACCTTCTGTATAGCCTTTTCTAACTCCTTTGACACAAGGTCTTGCACATAGTAGGTGGTCAATAAATACCTGTCAGTTTAATATTAATGATGGAAACAGCATTTTAAAATGTATTAGAGCAGAGTGGGTGTAGCTCAGTGGTTGAGCACCTGTTTTGCACATATAAGGACACGGGTTCAATCCTGAGTACCGCTACCTCCTTTTAAAAAAAAGTAGTAGAAAAATGCCTTCAAACGCATTCATTTTCATGAAAGACTGGAAGTCAGGTAGAGTGGAAAAATATAGATTCCCTAACTAAAGAGTTGCCATAATTCAATACATTTAGAATTTTAAAACCGAACAATAAAAATAGATATATTTCAACTGTAAAAAGTTACATGATTGCTAGAGTCAAGTTTATCTTGGGTAGGGTTGCCAGATTTAGCAATGAAAATACAGGGTGCTCAGTTACATTCAAATTTCAGATAAAGAATGAATACATTTTTAGCATAAGTATGTTGTTGTTTATCTGAAATTCAAACTTCACTGGGCATCCTGTATTTTATCTGGCAACCCTAAACTTGAGGTGTAGCTTTCCTGCCCTGGTTCCTTCTGAAGGCCAATGTTGGGTTTCCTAATGGAGAAGTTAGTGGGCACAGTGCCACTTTGTGGCAGCCAAGAGCAACGACATTACTGCTCTTGAGAGAGAAGAGGTGTGAGTCCAGTGATGGGATATTCATTTAAACATTCATGACATATCAGATACCAAAATTGGCTAATGTGACCATTAGACAATGAAGCTGGGAAGTGGCCAGGCTTAGCTCAGATAGTTTTGATTGGCATGATCACAAGGTTTGTCTACTTTCTGAAGAACTGATCTTCCAACATTTCTAGATAAGGCTTTGGAGAAATGGAAAGGATGAGTTTACCAGTGCGTATTGCCAGAAACAATATATGAACTATTCTCATGTGACCAGCAAGTGATTCCAAAGAACTGCTTTTAAGAACACGATATTTTGAACTGCAAGCATTATTTCACTTTTATTTAGCACCGTCAGATCAATATTTGGTTTTATAACACCTTTAAAACAGTCATTCTTAGCAATAGAGAGGAAAGGACAAAATAAGTCCCTGAAGGTTGCATATGAAGTTAATAACAGAGCTGGAGGGAAGAGTAATAATTCCCTAACTTTGACCCTTGAAGCCTTTCGTTAACTCAGAATCACTATAGTTTTCTGAAAGGAGCATTCTTTAAAGTACCTCAAAATATTATTTTGGAAATACTAGCCATACATGTGGAAGTGATAATCCTGTGATAATTTAAGATATCCTTGTGAAAACTAAAGAATTCCCAAGTTAAAAATTCTCAGATATCTTCTGAATCTCCAAAGCAGACAGAACCTTCAAAAATTTGTTTGCTCTTGTCTTTTTTCTTCCTGACTAAATCATTTATTTTCATAATTATATTTTCATGTTCTTTGGAAGAGTGAATATTCTTGAGGAATAGTGATTTTTTTTATCCACACAAGAATATATTGAAAGTTAATCACCAGTAAGCTACCAAACATTCATTTACTAACACTACAAAAATTATTTCAATTAAGACTGAATTTTATGTGGCTACATATAAGTACTCAAACCTTGACTATAAACAAAAGTTGAAAGTGGAGGCTCAAATATCTGCCAAATCATTACTCTCATTTATACTAGAAATTACAACTAGGTATTATCCATGTTAAAGTTTAATTGGAGCTGTTTTTAACATGAAAAATATGAAGAGCTCTAAGACAATCAGGCTTTTCAAAAAGTCATATTAACTTTTAAAAAATTATGGTCTTATTGTCAAGCAGAAAGAAACACATAGTTTGATTTTCCAGAAACAACAGTTGTCTATAACACTTTTGTAAGAGTGTTTTATTTCCATCTTCTTGGAAGATTATTTAATAAATAAAATTTTCAGGAATTTGTCCATAGACAGTAGACAACTAGAAAAATATGTATATGCCATGAATTTAGTTTAGCAATCTGCCAAACACACTTTGTCACGTTGTGATAGAAGAAAACAAGGCAAGGTCATTTGGCCTTTACTACTTACTGGCAGAGCTGTTGCCCTTATACAACATTTAACAATGAACAGGGTGTTCCAGAAAATAAGTAGTTAGAGTAGAGAAGAGAGAGAATACACTACTGGATTGCAAATGGTTATGAAAAGAGTCTACTCCATTATTGCAAGTTCTTTTTGTGTAGCTATGTGATTTACAGTTTATGAGACCGTGACCTCAATGAATTCAGACAAAATCAGTACTACCCCAAGATGCTTTAGTAAAATAAAGGTTTGCGTCACAAAATAAGTTGGTGGTGGTACTGGAAAAATGAGCCTTTCTATTTTAGAAGTAGCTGACCATAATTACTAAACATTTCTCCCTAAAAACATACCGGCTCCTAGGGTTTAGGTTTTCCCTGTGCTTTTATATATGAATATGATTGTTTGTTCCTATTTTTCTATGATTTGTTGAATGTTAATTCTTTTTCATCAGGCTTCTGCAAAGTTCCTTCCACCTCTTTGGTGTGTCTGAAGAGTATCCAGTTCCATTCTAACTACTTCCTTTCCATTCTTACTCCAAATTATGTCATAAAAATAATTTGTACAGGAAGAGTTTCTGCTGGAACCCATGTAACAAGCCACAGTAATTATTTTCCTATATTTGAGAACAAAGAGAAGAAAATCATCAAGTATATGAACATTCTTAAATAGCAGATACCCAAGCCACTTTAAAACTAGACTTAGTTTTATAAATATGCAGTTTTTATAAATATGCAGTCCTAAGAAATATGACATGTACTCAAATAAAATGATTTAAATTGAGTCCTCAATGAAACAGAATCACATAAAAGAAATTGAAGGTGAGAGTATTCTCTTTAAAAAGTATATATATTTTTCTGAGCTTAAAAGAAACAATAAAGATACAAGTTCAGAAACTCCCCCAAATTATTTTGATTATTAGTTTAGTTTTAGCAGTATTTTAATGATTACTTCCTTAGGTAAAGCTAGTACTTAAAAACAATACCATCATAAGAACCTGCCTTTACCTTATCAACTAATATGAATTACTAGACACAAATATGAGAAGTCTTTGGAAAGTTAATTTCAGAACTGAAATGATTAAAAAACCATGGTGAAGAGAGTCATAGTTTTCATGCCCTGAAATGTTGGCGACGTTCCTGGACCTATGCAATGCCTTCAGAATTATTAGTCATGTTTAAAAAGTGGTCCCAGAATAAAGAAATTCAAATACTACCCAGAAA
The DNA here is from genome assembly GCA_004027955.1 of Chaetophractus vellerosus. Lineage (NCBI taxonomy): Eukaryota > Metazoa > Chordata > Mammalia > Cingulata > Chlamyphoridae > Chaetophractus > Chaetophractus vellerosus. The sequence continues at coordinate 4,765 of PVKH010011769.1, forward strand.
TACAAAACAGACGTTTCTCCTATTCAGTTTGCTTTCCATATTGTTTCATCTGATTCCAATTTTTGTAGCACGAAATCTGTTTTTGAGCATTACAGTCTTTCTCACCTGTTCTAGTATGCTTTTAGCCTAAATTCCCTTAACTCCAATAATTGGCACTGAGACCATCTTTTTATGTTCCAAATGTCTTCATTTTCAAATGCAGATACAAGAAAGGTGAGATAGTGCCAACTGGAGAAAGGCACTGCTGGAAAATTTTCACTCATTCTTTAAGACACAGCTCAAATGTTCCTTCCTATCTAAAGCCTTTCTTAATTTCCCCACCCTTCCAGTATACTAGCTGCATTCTCCTTAGACTTCCCATATCTCTCCTCAGGTGTTGTTCCCTTAATATGCTATGAATTCCTAGGGTGAATTGTTCTTCTAGTTCATATTCGTGGCTAGAACATTGATTATGGCACAGTAGAACTGTCAATGTTTATTGGATAAATGAAAGAAGGAATGAATGAAAAGATCTGTAAAGTATTGAGAATTTTTCTCCATACACTTACTAAAAGTGGGGACCAAATCAATCTTGGACTAAATACGAGTGGTCTGGTTTACATCGAAGTAGAGTGAGTTAGAGAGATTTTTAAATGCCTGTGAGCCTGGAAAACATAATTTTCAAGTTAATATGTAGGCATACTTTTGGTATTCTCACATAAAGAAACTATGCTCTGTAGTCTCTCCCTTTTCAATAGTTTACTTTGGGAATTGTGTAGTTCTTGGTCAATACTCTTGGTCATAAGTGACAGAAATCATTGCAAAAAAACAAGCCAAAATGAGGACTTTAATAGCTCACAAAAGGTAGTGGAAGAACTGACCTTGGGCCTCAAGCAAAATCAGTATTCCTTCTCACTTTCTGCATTTTCTACTTGGCCTCATACTCTTTGTACAGATGGACTTTCTTCCTTTATTTACCCACTTGATGGGAACATGGTCATATGACAGTACTGGAATTATCTCAAATTTCCATCCTCAGAAATGAAAGGGGTTCTTTATCACAAAGCTTTAGGTACAAAATCCCAGGAAGCATTTGTGTTATCTAGCTTGGGTTATGTGTCTCTTCTTGAACCAATCACTGAGGCCATTAGAGAGGTTTTTTCTACTCTGGGTGACATGCCCACCTTGGAAACCAGGGGCAAGACTTGTTGATAGACAAAGAAGGAGCATATGTTGGGCAGACAAATACAATGGTTAATACCTGGAGAGGTGTGATATTTTCCTTTATTTTCTTGTAAAGAACTTCTCAATAATTCCAACCAAGCTGGAAAGGGTTTGTTCAATGCTCACTCACGATGGCAAGGCATACAAGCCTATCAGTAGAGGTAATCCATGGTGGTAGAGATATTTCCAAATGGACCCTGGTAAAGAGTGAGCCCATAGAACAGGGGCAAGGTGAAAACCTGAATCATAAAGAGGTAGGATGTTTCCAGCCAAGGGTTCTTGTTCACAGGGCGTAACAACAGGGTGCTGCCTCTCAGGAGTTCAGATACTAAGGCTGCCCAAAATATTGCTGATGAAAGGGCATTGAATAATTTATTTCTATTGCCTGGTATTCTGAACTTAGCCTAGTTTGGGACATAATCAAATTTGGGGATATACTTAGGGGAAAAAAAGTAAGTTATCAGTAAACATGTTCTCAAATTTTTCTAATTTGATTACTATAACATTGACAACATGCCTTAGGACCAAGCTTTGAGGCTAGAGAAAGAGAAAGAGACAGATAATATGTAGTAAGTATGCTGAACTAAACGTTTATTAAATGTATGCTTTCCCCAAGTTTGTGTTCTTTAAGAAGGACCCAGTTTCTTCAGACTCCAAGACAGAATAGTGTGTTATTTTGCAGAGCTGGCAGAATAGCATGTACTAAGATTTTTCTGCTTATTTTTAGTAATCTATTGGAATAGTTTCTTCAAATTTAAAAAGCCAACTTTACTGTAACTATTATGCTGTGAAATCTTCTATAAACCTCCATACTTAACAGATTTCCTTAGTATTCCATTAGTAAGAGTGATATGATGAGAGCATAATTACATTCATTTTGAGTGCTTTGCACACAAGTCTTAACTGGTATATGAATAAGCATTTACAGCTACTCATTTTCTGTGGGGAAAAAAAAAGGTTGTTTTAAGAGAAAGAAGTGTCCCGTGTATTTCTTCCTATATAGTATTCAAAAATCTACTTGCACATACCATCTGTTTATGTTACTAAAATCCAGGCATCAGGATGATTGATCCCTAGTGATCCTTCATCTGATTTTTCCCATTTGGAACATTAAAAACAATAAGCATACATCAGAAATAAACTAAATTATCTCAAATATATATTTTCACAGGATCATAAGAAAATAATAATGCCTTAACTTATGTAAAGTTCTCTGATGATGGCAATCCAGGGCTCTTCTAAATGGTATTCTGTATAAACAGGCAATGACATTTACATGGATAGCTTTCCTTGCAATTCTGTCATGTATGGGTTGGATTTATTTCTGTGGACAAGACTTGTTCATTCATTACTTCATTTGGCATTTATTTCTTAAATAATTATTAATTCCACAGAGAGCATTATTCAAATCCCATGGACACGCCAATCTCTGGTCTGTAATTTTCTTCTAAGACTCAAAGCCATTGATTCAGTCACGATATTGATATATTAACAATGAACTTTTCATTACAAGTGTGAAAAATGACCAGGTATCACTGATGGAGCATGTTTAACCAGTTTGGATAGCTAGGATGGTTTTAATTTAGTTCACTTTAATGTTTTGAAAAGAAAATAGAATATGTTTTCTTTGTATAATGTTTTACTTTATACAAAGCAGTTTCACTTCCATTATTTCATCAAGGTCTCATGACAAACACGTGAAGTAAACAGGGGCGGTGTTATAGACCACTTTTTGTAGATGCACTCAGAGAAATTAAAAGTCTGGGGAGTGGCTGTAGTTCAGTGGTTTGAGTGCCTGCTTTCCATGTACAAGGTTCTAGGTTCAATCCCTGGTATTTCCTAAAAATAAAAAAGTCTTCAAAGGTTATGAAGTAAGTAGACAGGAATGTCTGACTTGAAATTAGACTGTTTCAATCCAAGATTACGTTCCCTGCAAACTTTTTTAGTCATAGCAATCAGAAAATAGAGAAAAGCTTAGGCCCAGTATCACCTCGAACTATTTTTCACCAATTTATAAACTCCAAAGGACACATTAGCTAAACCAGGGCAGCACTCAAAAACAATTACTTGCTCATTAATTAAATTTCAACGTGAAACAGCTAGTCCAAAGACAGCACTCTTTAAAGGGAAGACTTTTATGAATTCCAGAGAAACTCTTAAAGTTGACTGTCCTTGGGTCATTTGCTTTTCTTGTTTATTTGAATGTAGACATCTACAGGCACTCCTGGCAAAATAGGCTATTTTCTCTTGACTTCTTAACCATGTCTCTGATTAACTGTCAAGATAGAATTACTTCTAAGGTTAAAACAAACCCTTGAGATTTGGCGGTTCACTGCAACTACTTCCTCTAAAATTCTAGTAGTTCCTGTTCGTGAAATTTCCTTGAGTTGACCTAAGTTTCTTGCTATGGAAAATAAACTGCAATAATCAAGTTTTGTCAGCATTTCACTATTTCCCTGTTTAGGCAACCTGGATGCCGTGTTGGCTAGCTTCAGTTTTGCGATGGGCAGAAGACCTGAGGCATTAAAATAAAACAAAATAAAATGAAAGAGCCTCATCAAATTAAAAATAAAAAGAAATAAAAATTCTGGTCACTCTTACTCCTCCCTCCACTAAATTCATTTTCTGTTCAGGCTTGTATTTTATTTTTCCACACTAATAAAAAATTAGTTTGAATGTGTACATTTTTACCAATGTGCTTATTGTAAAGCAATCCTACATGGTACTAATGAACAGTCGAATTTCGGGACTCATGCCTTGCATTTTACTTCTAGTGGCATCATCTCTTGCCACAAATCCTCCTTTTGAGGAGGGATATAGTAACATGTCACTTAATAAAGCACATACAATCACTACACTTAATATAGGGTTTTCTGAGAAACTACTTTGTAATTAAAATAACTTCTTAAAACATAAAAAGAAATATTCATTTTTTTCTCTTACATCACAAATGAAATATAATATAACTCCAAATATCACAACGTCTTTTATAAAGATCTTCACCGAATCTTATCCCATACTCTACTTGAAATGACTTGGAACCATTTTCACATATTTACTATGTATCAAATAAATTCCTTGCAATGCCATCTATCTACAAGGTGTGATCATTTGCTTTGTTCCAAACATTATACAGAATATTTAATGTATCTGAATCACTATGAAATACCATTCTTGTAATGCTGCCAATTTCAAAATGCTCTTAAGTATAGTTTATCATTGGTGTTCTCCATTCCTTTTCCTCCCTTTCTCTTTGAGAACCAGCCAAGCAAATACTAGCTAAATGCATTTGCGTTTATTAATGTGCCTTAGCCCTAATGTTTCTTACTGATGGGGAAATCACAGGGCCTAGAAAGAATAAAACCCAACTCTTGGCTGAGGCTGCAGTAGCATGTGGATAATATTAGACGAAAAATAGAGACCGAGGGAATGTAAACTCTAGTTTACAACTCTATTTCAACTAATTTTCTTCCTATTAAGGTGCATTCCGTCACATAGTTTCCCTCCCATTCAGTAAATGGCTAAGTCCTGACATCATAAAGAAAACTGCAACTCATATCGCTAAGGCTAATGTCACCCAAGGATAGCTTGCTATTTTAAATAATATGGAAACTACATTGGGTTGACAGACAGCTAAAACAATCTTCCTTATTTTTAAATGCTTTTGATGTATTCCAGACTTTGAATATTCAGACAGAGGAATAATGGAAAAGTTATTCCTGCCACCCCTTAAATTACACCCCAAATTACTATTCTCCCACCCTCACCCTTGACTTTCTTGGACAAAACTGATGAATTTAACTCTTCTTTTCTTGACAGGAGAATAGTTCTGGGCTGAGTTTTTGAAGATGTCACATCACTGGCATTCTTCTAGAAGAGTACTCACAGATATATTTCTAGGCAATATTCCCTCTCATCAGGAGAAGTTGGAGAAGCTTTTCCTCCAAGGGCCATATCAGCTCAAGCCTAGGGTTGAATTTGAGAATCTGGTTCATTTTGCTTTGTGCTGAGGCTTCACAATAGGGCCACATTTCTGCTACAAACCAGCAGCAGGAAAATGGGATTTTACCTACAGCTCATACTTTCTAGCTCCAGTACCACACCTTGCAACAGACAACATTGTTCCTGAACCTCAGATCAGGATTTCTAAATAACACCATTGTTCGTTGAAAATGTTGTATCTTATTCCTCCAATGAATCTCCCTACAGGGAAGAAAGAAACCGAGGTCCACAAACACTTGAGAGTCTGTTCTGTTTTCCAAAGAGAATACTGTATGTCTACTGGTATGGTGGATGGTTTTGGTAAAGAAATGGTTCCTCCGAAATAAATTAAAATTTGTTGTCACTTGATGTTTCTATGCTAAATATTTTTTTTCTACCATGCCAACCCAAAATCCACTGTAGATTACAAAACAAGAAAACAAAACAAAAAAAGTGTTCATTTTTAGATACTTATAGATTCACTTGCATTTGTAAGAAATAATACAGAGGGAGCCCATATACCCTTGATCCAGACTCTCCCATGGTAACATCCTGTATATAATACATCACTCCCAGGAAGATGGCATTGACACAATCAATCAACCTTATTCAGATTTCAATTTGGCGTCCATTTACTTATGCGTGTGCATGGAGGGGTGTGTGCGTATACTTAGTTCTATGAAATCTTATCACATGTGCAGATTCATGTGACTCCACCACAGTCAAGACACAGAACAGTTCCTTCACCAGGATGCCACCTGCTGCGTTTTAGTAGCCATGGCTACCTTTGACCCACCCGCCCCCCATAATCCCTGGCAACCACTAATCCAAAACTTTATCATTTCAAGAATGCTATTTACCACATGGGAGGCCCCGGGTTCGGTTCCTGGGGCCCCCTCAAGCAGGCAGACTGCCTCAAGAATGCATGCCGCTGCAGGCAGGGCAAGCCGCTGCGGGCAGGCAGGCCGCCGCGCGGTGAGCTGACTCGGCAGGTCGCCACAGCGGGGGGAGACAAGCAGACACAGAAGAATGCAAAAATGAACACAGCAAGAACAAGCAGAAAGGGGGGGATATATAATAAATAAATAATAAATCTTTTTAAAAAAAGAATGCTATATAAGTGGAATCGTACAGTATATAACCTTTTAAGTTTGGCTTTTTTTCATTCAGCATAATTCCCCTGAAATACATACAAATTATTGTTCATGTCAATACTTGTTTCTTTTTATTGCAGAATGGTATTTGATGTTCTGGATGGACCACAGTTTGGTTAGCCATTCACCTTATGTAGGACATCAGTCTTCCTTTCTCTGGGATAAATGCCCTAGAGTACAATTACTGGGTCGCAACAATTGCATGTTTTGCTCAGTAAGAAACTGCCAAAATGTTTTCCAGAGTGGCTGTAACATTTTACAGTTCTACCAATAAGGTATGCGTGATGCAATTTTCTACATCCTTGCTAGCATTTTGTATCATCACTATTTTTTTATTTTAGCCAGCTGATAAGTGTTTCTGATAGCTCACTGTGTATTTAATTTGCATTTGTCTGATGGCTAATAATGTTGAACATCTTTTCATGTGTTTATTTGCCATCTGTTATTCCTCTTCAGTGAATGTTTGCTCATGTCTTTTGCTCATTATCTAATTAGATTGTTTTATTAGTGCTGAGTTTTGAGGGTTCTTTATGTTCTAGGTACAAGTCCTTTGTCAGATATGTGGTTTGCAAATCTTTCCTCCAAGTCTGTAGCTTGTCTTTTCATCTCCCTCACGGGGCCTGTCAGAGAACAAGAGCCTTTAGTTTTGATGAGGTCCAATTTATTAATTTTGTCTTTTATGGATTGTGCTTTGGCATGTAGTTGAAGAACCCTTTGACTAGCTCTAAACTCTAAAGATTTTCTCTTATTTAAAAAAAAATTTTTTTTAGATTTACATGTTACATTTAAACTTGTGATCCATTCAAGTTAATTTTGTATAAGGTGTGAGGTTTAGCTTGAGGCTCATTTTTTAGTCTGTGAATATCCAATTGATCTACCCTCATTTGAAGAAATGGCTATCCTTCCCTCATTGAATTACTTTTGCACTTTTGTCAAAAATCAATTGAGCATATTTGTGTGGGTTGATTTCTAGGTAACCTGTCCCATTGATCTAGGTGACTATCCCTCTATCAGTATCAGCTCCCCTGCATTGACTTTTTTGCTTGTTTTGCTTGTTGTTTGTTTTTTCCAGGAGGGACTGGGAACCCGGGACCTCCCAATGGGGGAAGCAGGTGCTCAACTGCTTGAGCCACATCCGCTCCCCTAGGGCTCCATTTTGATTTATGTATATTGTTTTGAGTATATTACCTTTTATGATTTTCTTACAGATTGCTCTAAGTAATACAATATATGTTCACAACTTATCATTATCTACTGGTATTGATGTATCACTACTTTTAGTCATGTAGTAATTTAGATCCCTTTACTTTCCCTACTTTTAAAGTTTGTCAAGTATTTCATCTTATAGGCACTAAGCATCACATAAGATGATATTATAATATTTGGTTTAACCATCAAATATGCTTTAAGAAAGTTATGCAAAGAAGGAAAATCTATTATATTTACTCATATTTTTACCCATACCAATGTTTACGTTTTTCTTCTGAAGTTTAAAGTGCCATTCTATTTAAAGAACTTCCATTAGCTATTTTTAAAGCTGCTAGCAATAAATTCTCTTTGTTTTCCTTCTTTTGAGAATGTCTTGATTTCTTCTTCATTCCTGAAGGTTATTTTCTCCAGGTATAGAATTTTCAGTTGACAATACTTGTCTTTCAGTACTTGAAAAATGTTGTGCCACTTTGTTTTGGCCTTATGGCTCTCATTCCAACTACTATTAACCTGTAGGTAATATATTCTTTCTCTCTACCTGTTTTCAAGATATTTTTGTCTTTAAGCCTTCAGAAGTGAAATTGTAATGTTAGATGTGTCTTGCATGGATTTCTTTGGGTCTATCTTGTTTGGGGTTTGCTCACTTCTTGAATCTGTAGGTTTATGTCTTTCACCAGATTTGGGAAGTTTTCAGTCATTATTTCTGCCCCCCTCCCCCCATGGCTTCCTCGTCTATTTGCTCTGCTCATTGAGTCTGCTGTCTTCTTTAGGAGGCACTGGGAACTGAACCCGGGACCTCCCATGTGGGAGACAGGTGCCCAACTGCTTGAGCCACATCCGTTCCCCCAGTCATTACTTCTTGGAATACTTTTTCAGCTCCATTATTTCTATCCTCTCCTTCTCTGACTCTCATGATACAAATGTTAGTTCTTCTGTTATTGTCTCACAGGTTCTTAAGCCTTTGTTCATTTTTTTTCAGTCTATTTTCTCTGTTGCTCACATTGGGTAAATTCTATTGATCTGTCTTCAGGTTCAATGATTCTATTCTTTGTCATTTCCAAACTATGATTAAGCTCACTCAGCAAGATTTTTAATACGTTACTGTACTTTTCAGTTCTATAATTACCATTTGATTCTTTTGTATAACTGCTATTTCTTTGCTGAGATTTTATGCTTTTTATATTTGTTTCAAGAGAATTTCTTGGTTAAGTATTTTTAAGATGGTTGTTTTAAAATCCCTGTCACTTAATTCCAACATCTGGGTCATCTCAGTGTTGATGTGTGTTGATTGTCTTTTCTCATTCAATTTGTGATTTTCCTGGATTTAAAAAATATTTCTGGGAACCAGATGTAGCTCAATTGGTAGGGCTCCGGTTTACCACACGGGAGGCCCTGGGTTCGTTTCCCGGGGCCTCCTCGAGCAGGCAGACCGCCGCAGGCAGGGCAAGCCGCTGCAAGCAGGCAGGCCGCCGCACGGTGAGCTGACTCGGTGGGTTGCCGCAGTGGGGGGAGACAAGCAGACACAGAGGAATGCAAAAATGAACACAGCAAGAACAAGCAGAAAGGGGGGATATATAATAAATAAATAAAAATTAAATCTTTAATATATATATATATATATATATATATATATATATATATATATATATATATATTTCCTGGACATTTCAGATATTATATTTTGAGACTCTGGATCCACCTTAATTTTGTTTTTTTTCTTTAAGCAATCACCCTGTGGATGGGCAGCATGAAGGTCAGGTGGACGTGCATGCTTACCTTCAATGCACTGTTGCTGCAGAGTGAAGTTGAACTTCACCTCTCCCCTGGGCCCTGCTGACACCAGAGGTGGGGAAAGATTAAGTAGAGTACCCACCAGCCCTGCCTCCCAGCACTTCATTCTACCTCACTGACACCACATGGGATTGGAGACCCAGCTCCCCACTGGGCTCTGCTGACACTGGGGGAAGGGAGGCAGAGTTCTGACTAGCCTCATTTTACACTTCCTCATTCAGTCTTGTTGCTGCTGGGTGGGCATGGGGGCTCAGCTCCACACTGGGCCTGCTGACACCAGGGATGGTGGAAAGTGGATGTTGCACCAACTTGCACCACATCTCCAGTCTTGTTGGTGATGGTTGTGGGTACAGACCCAGCTTCTTGCTTGGCCCTACTGATACAACTGAGTGGGGGAAATAGTACCACCACTTGCTTCCACAGGACAGAGGAGTGGGGTGTAAGAGATCTCTTTGCTTGACTCTGCTGAAACTGCAGAGGAAGTTAGGGTGTGCGGCGAGGTGGTTTTTGTGTTGATGTTTGGCTGGAGTAGGATGGTATTGCCAGAATGGTTTTCTGCTGACAGGTCCCTCTTTTCTCTATCCTTTGACCAGAGGAAACAGGATTTTCTTAAAGACTTTTTTTCCTGTGTCTGTTGGCAGTTCAGGGTTGAAGGCTTCTGTTATACCCTGTCTAGGATATATAGGAGGCAATAAAAGAGCCCAGGTGATTCCTCAAGTGACAAGGCAGTCCATCTTCTTCTTTCCACTTTTGAGAGTTTTCCTATGTATGTTTGTTGTGTTACATCCAGGGTTTTTATAATTTTCAGAGGGAGGACCTGGAAGGAATGAGGCTATTCCATTTTGGCAGGAACCAAAAGTTCCATTTTCCCCTCTTCTATATATGTATATGTATATATATGTGTAAGCATGTGTGTGTGTGAGAAACCTGTCAGACATAATCTTGACCAAGTGATAAAAATTAACTAATAGTGGGTAAAAATCAACATCATATGTCTATTGGTATGAGAAATTGAGAAAAATATAGAATCTTCTGTGGTGCTCCTGACAGGAAAATGAATAACATGATCTAGAAAATATCAGGCAAACCCAAAGTGATTAATAGTCTACAAAGTATCCAGTCTGTATTCCTCAAAAACATCAAGATTATGAAATACAAGGGGAAAAAAAATCCCAAAGAACTATTTTAGTTTAGGAGACTAAAGATATATGAAAATTAAATGATTGGATCCTTAACTGGAAGGAAAAGAGTTTAAACATGTTATTGGGGCAATTGCCAGAATTTAAGTGGGTCCTGTGGATTAGATGGTATTACTGTATGATTAATTTCCTAATTTTTATGGTTCTACTCTGATTATAAAGGAGCAGACTTTTTTGTGTGTGAAATACACACTGAAATACTTAAGAGTTAATGGGACATCATGTATGCAACTTTCAAATAGGCCAGAGAAAAAGAGAGAAAGAGAATCATAAGGCAAATACAGTAAAATGTTTACAATTGGGATATCTGCTCAAAGAGTATACAAGAGAAGAAAGGTCTTCGTTATAATGCAGCTTCTCTTTTGGTTTCAAGTACTGCTGTCCCTCATTTCCAATAACTCGCAAGTAGAACTTGGAAATGAATAAATTCTGATAAGAGGGGCACTTGTATTTACTACTATAATAAAATTTCATTAATAACACTTTGACTAGGGGCCGGCTTGATAGCCCAGTGGATAGGACGCCGGCATACCACATGGGAGGCCCCAGGTTCGGTTCCCGGGGACCTCTCCTAGCGGGCAGACCGCCTTGAGAAGGGCAAGCCGCCATGGGTGGGCCAGAGGCGCCGTGGGCAGGGCAAAAAGCTGCCACAGACAGGGCAAAAGCCGCCACGGGCAGGGCAGGTCGCCTGTGAATCGAGCACAGCCAGCCACCCACGAACTGAAAGCTGGCCGTGAATGGAAGCAGAAGCCGCCCACAAGCGGGGAAAGCTGTGCCTGCACAGTGACCAGTCTCAGCGCGTCGCCGCAGCGGGGGGGAAGGGGAGATATGTAATAAAATTTAAAAAAAAATAACACTTTGACTAAAGAAGAAAGCTCTTTATTTCTTTATTTTTGTAAACTAATGGTGGGGATTCTTTTAAATCAGTATTGTGATTGTGTGTTCCAGATCTGGCATCTGGTAGGGTAGCACAGCACCACCTCCTTGAATTTTTCACAGCCATGCAGCTTTCTTTGACCAGTGCAATGTGCGCAGAAGCATCTGGCTTCACTTTCAGGTGAAAGCTGTAAGAATCAGTGCACAAAATAGCGACCAATGGTTGACATTTACATAAATGACAAATTCACTTTGTTGCTTTAAACCACTGGTATTTCCATGGTTTGTTAAGGCAGCATAACCTAGTGGTTATCATCCCTAACCTTAACTGATCATCACTCTGTCAGGCACTGTGCAAAGTGTCTGCATGGATGATCTCATTTCATACTCACAATAATATATAAAGTAGCTTTTATTCTCCCCACTTTCCAGATGAAGGAAGTGAGCCTTAGAGAGGTTAAATAACTTGCCTAAGTTCACACAGGACAGCTGTGGCAGAAGTGGGACAAGATGTTTTCATGTCCAGAATGATATGGTGAACTGTGAAACATACTCTTTTTAAGTACATTAAAAATCATCCACTTGAGTAGGAACAATTGGAATAAGAGTGAAAAATAAATCCCATCTAGACATTAAGCAAATTCCCGAGGAGCTTTCCTTATCAGTTCTTGGGATGCTGAGGATGTAGTGGAAATACCAGGGACACAGGACTTATGAGTCAAAGTTTCTAGTGAATAAATCCTACCTTTGGGCTTCTTCTATCTGTGTGACCTTGGACAACTTATTTAACCTCTCAGCCCCTCTTTCCTCATCTACACAATGGCATTCAAAACACCTACCACAATGGACTTCTCTGAGAAATAAATAAATTACATGTGCCAAGGACTGACCAGTTAATTCTTTTTCCTTCCCTTAAGTGAGGAATTCTCTCCCTCTCTCTCCGTTTTCCTTTTTCTTCAATATAATAACAGCATTAGAGACATTCTAGGATCTAGATTGTACAATAATGCGCAATTTTTCCCAAAGGCTCTCAAAGCTTTGAAAAGAACACTTTTCATTTAAGATTTTCTCTTGTGGACTGTCATAGTTAAAAGATTACAGGATAAGAAATATGGTGCTTTGTGATATATGAAGTAGGAATGCAGCTTTTAAAATTCAGTCATATAATTTCCTAAATTGTCTGGTTTGAAAATTTGGGGCTTTCAAGATTGCCTCTACCATATACAGGAGAAGTTCTTTCTCTGGGAAGGTGGTCTTTTCCAGGAACTTTCAGTTGCAAACTATTACAGGAAAATCTTCTCTGGCTAGCCTTCTGATTCTCTATTTCCATTTGAGCATGTTTGTCAGTCAATAAATTCCTGCTTCTTGCTGGTTTTACTGTATATCTGGTGTTCTCCATTAAACAATGAAATACCCAGGCATTTTCCACTTCCTGACTTCAACTGAAACTT
>PVKH010011770.1:0-17603 GCA_004027955.1 Chaetophractus vellerosus
ACAAAATACCCCCAAACTTCCACCTCTGCTGGCTAGCAGAGTTTTCCTTCTGAAGGCTGCTTGGGCATCTGGTTTACCCCAGGCATGGTATAGAGGTTTAGGGAGTACAATGAATGGGAGAAACTAGGACCAGACCCATAAGGGTCCTGGACTAGGCTGAAACTTCCTGACCAGATGGCATTGCTAGCCCTGGCTTGTGTCAGGTACTAGAGGGAGACATAGACATTTCTTGAAAGCTCTTGAAAGCATGGGGCTCCCTGAGGTGCAGGTGTCCTTTCTTACTTCAGTCTAAGACAGTACTGGCTTTTCTCTCAGCTTCTCTATTGCAGTTCATCTCACTATCAATTGCCTCATACAATCATGGGATTTGTTCTTAAACTGCTATTAAATGAAAACTAAAGTCCTCTTCTTGATGTGCCAGTAGACAACCTTTAGAGATGTGTGTTCAGACATCTCTCTGCAGTAGAGGTGAGCACAACTAAAACTTTAAGAGCAACTTACTGCGTTCTTCAAGCATTAACATAAATTCATAAGCCTCAGCATTATGTGTAATAGCCCATTTCCATTTCATAGTAGTAGCCTAAGCTCTGAAGAGAAACTTTCAGCTCATGAACTCTTCATACAGAGTAAACACTCATGGAAATTGGGGCCATTATTATTACTTACTGTGTTTTCATTTAACTTGATGAAAGCAGAGCAACTTGTCAGTTCAGTAGAGAAACTCGAATATATGAGTTTTGTGGGAGCTGCAGAACTCACAAGTTATGACTAGTAATGCGAAGCTATTTTTTTTTTCAAAGCTATTTTTTTAAACGTCTAGTCCCATTCAAGGAACAATGAAAGGTACGGAAGTCTCTTAGTCTTTTTGTATTTAGAAGAAATGGATATGAAAAGTTGGTATTCTAAAGCCATAGATGAAACATTGTAGTTTAAGAATAATTAGAATGTAATGCATCTTTTGTGAGAAAAGGAATACTTTTTACATCTTTGGTGTTGCTATGGAGAAAAGATGTGGTAATGGTTAGAGGGTTGTATTAGTCAGCCAAAGGGGTGCTGATACAAAGTACCAGAAATAGGTTGGCTTTTATAAAGGGTGTTTATTTAGGGTAAAAGCGTACAGTTACAAGAGCCCTAAAGAGTCCAACTCAAGCTTCCTTTCTCACCAAAGTCAGTTGCCATATATTGAAGCAAGATGGTTGCCAATTTCTGCAAGGTTCAGCCTTCTTCTCTCTCAATTACAGGCTGGCATAGGGCTCGTCTCTCCTCCTGGGCTTTAGCTGTTTGAGCCTTCTCCTTTCTGTCATATGGCAGGGCCAAAATGACCAGGTTCTCTCCTCTTCTGTGTCTTCTTCCATCTATCTTCTTGAGTGAGTGCCCATTTATATAGCCCAGCAAGGGGGTGGGGAATCAACCCTGAGTTACACCCTACTGATGGAGTTGAATCAAAGCCCTAATCTTAACATAATTTAATCAAAGACATTTCAGCGGAATCTAACACAATCAAAGGGGATCATGCCCAGAGGAACAGATCAGTTTACAAACATAATCCTTATCTTTTTGGGAGTTCATAAATAATCTCAACCTGCCACAAGGGTGGAACTTTATTCCTGCTCTGAGGTGTACAGGAACTACAGACTTCAATTTAATTTTAATCTGATTTTTCCCACTTTTTGTTTTCTTTCTCTTTTTTGCCCTATTTCCCACACATGTGTGGAAATCCTGTTAAAATTCTTTTGTGTCTAAATAGATCACTTCCTCCAGAAATTATTATTTAAATTTTCTTTAGAGTAAAATTGGTTTATTCTTTTCCAAAAGAGGGACTTCTAGAGAACCTGTCTGCTCTAAGAGAAGTGGGAGTTTCAGGCAGAACAATGGATTTGATTTAAAAATCCTGGAGAAATAATAAATAATCTGTCTCTGTTTTAGGGATGATTTATTGCTGATCTCCTGGTTTATTCTTATGTGGTTATTAAAGAAATGAAAAGCTACTCCCAGGTAGCTGTGATAAAGAATAATGTAGATTCACATTTGCTGTTAAGGAAGGAACTCCAAGAGAGATTAAATGAGAAAAGCAAGGAGCAGGACAGTATGTGTAATAAGATCCTTTTAATACAAATACATAGAGGAACTAGAGAGATGCATCGGCATCTTTATTTTTCTGGAAAGCTACGTAAGAAAATGGTTACCCATGATTACCATTGGGGTATGGGGTTGGGAGAAAGGAGATGGGGCTAATTGTTTCGTTCTCATTTAATACCTTTCTGTATCACTTGAATGTCCTTACCATGTTCTTTTATATGGCAGGCAGAATTCTAAGATGGCACCCACGATTTCCCACCTCCCTTACATGCATGCCCTGCATCATACGCAGGTCTCTGAATATGATGAATTTGACTCTGGTGATGTGATTAGGTTATGTTATTTGGCACAGTTTACTTTAGGATAAGGAGACTATCCAAGTGGGCCTGACCTAATCAGAGGAGCTCTGAAAAGCAGAGAGTTTTCTCTGGCTGGTTGAAGAAGAGGAAGTCAGAGAGCTGAAGCATGAGAAGGATTCTATGCATCATTGCTGGTTTGAAGACAGAAGGGGCCACATGGCAAGGAGAGTGGGCAGCCTCTAAGAGCTGAGCATGGCCATTAATCCAACAACCACGGGGAACTGATTTCTGCCCACAAGAATGAGCTTAGAAGTGGGTTTTCCCTAGAAGCTCCAGAAAAGAACTCAGCTCAGCTGACACCTTGATTTCTGCCTTGTGATGCCCTGTGCAGAGAACCTCTATACAGCATGCCAAACTTCTGACCTATAGAACCATCAACTATTAAATGGGTGCTGTTTGCTGCCACTCAATTTGTGGTAATTTGTTACACAGCAACAGAAAACTGATATATCCTATTATTTGTATTTAAGGAAATGAACAATTACAGCCGGGGTGATCTGGGCAGTGGAATTATAGGTCCTATTAAGACTATTTTTTATTTTGTATTAAATGAAAAATGAACTTTAATAAACGTTATTAAAAAACACTTACTTTAAGGAGAACATGTATTCTCTCAAAGTTGAATGTAAAGTTATTAAAGCAGTCCTGCTTTTTCACTGATTTCCATTTTATGTTCTTATTTATTCATTCTACCAAAGATATTATGTAGCATTATAAATTAGTTATGTGTTTTCATGAAGAAAATTTCCCTAAACATAAACAAACCAAACCAAACCAATTTAGAAAAGGTTGACAAGAGGGTGACTGAACAAGCAGTTGATTCCAGCACGCACAGTGCCTCCAGGAGGGCAGGACACACCTGCCCTGTTCACGCCCGTCTTCCTGGTGAATTCAGCACCTCACACAGGGTAGGTGCACAATACTGACTGGCTGATTAAAACAAATGAACGTGCTTTTGTTGCCGATTCCACATTTTACAACCATTGTAGGTTTTCTTCCTCTCCCACTCTCCCTTCCACTATTTTTTTTCCTACTTCTGAGCAGAGAAAATGTCTATTCTTGTGTATTTTTCCTTTCATCTCTGTCTAGGACATTCATGAAATCTTCCAGAGCCTAGTTACAGTAGCTCCATTTAAGTTTTCCTGAGGTGACTATTTAGCAAATAGTTTCTTTAAGGCTGAGGATTAATTTTTCTCTTGAATTAGTTTTTCCCTCTTTCTTTGCTACTTTAAGTCCAAGCACTTTTCATCTTCCCCAATAGATAGGGAGCTTCTAGACAGCAGAGACTCTTCTGTTTTATTCTTCTCTTATCTGCATACCCAGCAGAGAGCCGGGCACATAGAGATGCCCAATAAATGTAATGAATGCTAACAAAACAAAAGGAATACTTGCATTGGGGAAATTTTTCTTGCAGATAAAAACTCCCTGTGGTTACTGGACATTTAGGCCTACCTGCTTTTATTTATTCTCTGAAAAACCTACCTATAAGGTAGTTGGGAAGGACCTTTGGGTCTCTGACAATACAAAGAGTGTTGGCAGAAAGAAAAACAGAGGGAACTAATGATTATAATGAAATTGTATATCCAATGGCCACCAATCTCCCCTTCTCTGGTTAATTTCAGGGGCAATCTTACAAACTAAGATAATGCTTTTTCTCCACCTATCCTGGAAGTAGGGGCTTCCTGTTATGATGTAGGGAATTACAATTATTATTTTTTAGGAATTTGTTTTTTCTGGCACAGTCACCAGGTTCTGCTGCCTTTCCCTGCATGCCATTAGGGTTACTGAGACAGTGAACTACAGTAGACCTTAGAGCACATGCCTAAACGTGGTGCTTCTTTAGAGATTCAATTGGCTACCAGCATAAAATGTTTCTCCTTAACAAAGGACATCTGGACCCTCTGTGCTAAATTTCTATCAGTTTTTTCCCCCAGCTCCCAGCTCTGAAGGCTCAATTTAACTTCCAAATATTGAGCTGTGTTCTTTCCCTTTTGTACCTCATTACCAAAAATGAAGACTTAAAGAATTGATGTGCTGGCTGGCAATTGTGCTATGATACATGACAGAGCAGAATATGGACTTGCTTTTTTGTTATCCATAGGGGGCCTTCAGGTTATTGATAGGAGTAGATCGTTTTCAGCTGGAACTTTAGAAGTGGGGCAGTCACATCATATGCTCAGTTTACTGAAAGTATCCATCCCTTGGACATTCAGGGACTCTGTAGGTAACCTACAGGTGGCTAGCCATGCTGAGAACAGAGAGTGGTGCCTTCCTGTTAGAACAATTAACAGTCTTTCAACGTGATTGGCTACTGTCTCCCCATCACATTAACTGTGCAGGATCAACAGCAATCTTTCCCAAATTCTGTAAGAGTCAAGTTACAAGTGCTAGCTATGGTGTTTTTGCATTTTATGTTTCCGCAAGAAGACTTTTGTGCTTTTTCTCAAGGCAAATCCAGTCCTCTTACTAACTTGCTATTCTTATGCCTTGCCTCTGGCAGGGGAAGAAGAACCCAAGAGTTTTCATCTCCCTCGACCAGAAGTCAGAAACCGATGGTCCATGCCTGGGCTGCATCCAGCCAGCAGGCATTTAATTTTGACTCTCACAGTGTTTAAAATGATTTGAACTAGTTGCCAAAATTAAAACCCAGGAGAATGTCTTGTAAAAAGAAATCTGAATTTTGGCTCTTCTTAAAAGAAGTAGCGGTTTTAGCAACACTGGGTCTTGTTTCCCATATGGCCACTGGAGTTGGGTAGTGGCCGCCAGTGTACCACAATCCAGGGAAGCTCCCAGGATATACCGTCCCCTTGTGGGAATTAGAAAAAGGCATGCCTCGGACCGAGGAGACAAATAAGGGTGCCCGCCAGAGAGGACACAATCTACAGGTGGTAGTTTTATTCTGTCCCCTCCTCTGACCATTTTATTCATGTCTGAGCCTGTAAGCATTTTAGTTTGTGACCACTGCCAAAGCCTTTTGGAAGTCACTGCTTCCAGGATACATCTTGATGAATGAAGGCTGACCTAAAGGGTTTCCTTTGATTCCTTACCCCAGAGATGGAGACACCAGCATTTGCTTGACCCAGTTCCTAAGTTTTTTTGAGAAAATCTCCAGGCAATTTTGCAGGATTTCTATTCAGAGGCTAGGTCTCCATATCCTTATGGTCCATTGCACTTTCTGAACCTCCAACCCCACCCCCCAAATGCTGATTTGCCATTTGCTTTTTTTTTTTTCCAGTTGTAGGAAAGGATGTGTCCAGGCAGGATATAGTGATTTCTCTAATATGACACAGGTATATGGCTCCTTTAACTTAAAGAGTTTCAGGCAGGCTTTGTGTGCCATCCTTGAATGAGCTGATTCCAGTATCTATCTCTGTTGACAGCTTGCCCTTATTAAACCCTGCCCTTGAGTGAACCCTGCAGCTACTGACAATAGATGATGCCAGCCAGCCCAGGAGCCCCTCTGTGGTCTGAGTAGACCTGAATAAACAGTCTCTCTGTAGATCCCGAGGAACTGTGAGCTCTTTTTTTTGCCCCCGCATTGGCATTACAACCGTCAAAGTCATTTACAAAATGCAGCTCTATACATGATTCTGTATAAGGAGCACTAAAAATGATGTTAATCCTTTACCATCTGAGAGCTTATAAAGTGATTCGTAATTGAGGACAGTTGTGTAATATAATTAGGAGTCAGTTTTGGCAGTAGCATGGGTTTCAGACTGTGCATGAACATTGGCTGTGCCATTCACTAGTTACATGAACTTGGACAAATCACTTGAATTCTGTGTCCCTCAAAGGGATCATAGTTAACTTATAACATGGTGAGTGAGAAATTAGAGGGGTTAAGAACTCCTGAGTCAGGTTTGACTCACCCCCCTCCCCCACCCCCATTTACTAGTTGCAGTAAATTAATCTTAAAAGTTTCAGGTTCTTACTCTTACTCTCTTAGAAATGTGAATAAAAACAGTACCTTTCTAATAGGATTTTTTTTTTCAGGTACCAGGGCTGGGGATGGAACCCAGGACCTCGTATGTGGGAAGCTGGCGTTCAACCACTAAGCCACATAGTTTCCCCGAGTTGTTTTTTCCATTCATTATCTTGATTTTTTTTTTTTTTTTTTTTTTTTAGGAGGCACCAGGGACTAAACCCAGTACCTGGGAAGCAGGCGCTCAACCGCTTGAGCCACTTCGCTCCCCTCTAATAGGATTTTGTATGATTAAATGAGATAATGCTTGTGTCTAGCACAAGGTAAGTATACAATATTTCTGGCCATTAGAGTGCCCAGCCAGGCATAAAGTAAGCTATCAAAAACGTTGCTTCCTCTTCCCTAATGCTTTTATCTTATTGCTTTGGGCAGTGTGGATTTTAGCAAATGGGGGAATTAGAGGCTGCATTGCTGAACAATAGTCAATGAATTAATTTTATTGTGGAAAGCATATAAATGTATGAACATCAAACTGTTTTGCTAAAGGTGTGGCTTCTTAATTGGGGGTGGTTTGGAGCATTGAAAAATTTTTAAAGTTTCAAATCCTGCAGAATAATGTGATGGTTAATAATAATAATGTGAGTTATTGCCTATTCCCTTTAGGAGTGAGTTCCTGGCTGCAGAAGTCTTTATCTTGACACCCAGATCAAGCAGACTATAAAGGTCATAATGCCAATTTCTCAGAAACTTGTTTTGCAGTGTCAGTCTTGGATTTTAGGAAAAGACCTGTGGTTGCTATGGAGCTGTTAATAATGATTGCTGTCTGCACCTCAATCCTCACACTCCCAATCTTCAATATAAAAATCACTTAGATTTGGGCCGTAGGGCAGTAAACAAACTTTGGAGCAGGAATTAGCTGGGCTTGGGCATTAGTGTCTTAATGGAGGAAATGACTTACATTATAACCTTTACTTACTCTGGCAGTTTTGCTATGTTGAAGGAGCTTCTAGTATCCTGATAGTCAACTGAAATATATACGGTTCAGACCTTGCTTTTTTGGATGAACATTGCTAAAAGCGGAAGCATTTGAAGGTTGCATCACACAACAAATGTCAAAAGCCTTTGTTTTGTGCAGAACTGACCTAAGTGTGGGTCTTTCCTTTTCCATATATAAAAAGAACCAGTGATTCAGCCATATACTAGACTGTTAAGTGGAAAGACGAAATCATTCCTGTTGCAATATATACGTACATGTATTTTTTAGAAAACCTATGTAGGAAAATGGCATCTTTGCTATGTCTCTGTGAGATTTGTGATACATGTAATAGACACTTGTTTCTGAATTATCTTTCTAGGAGAGGAGTCTCAGCTTGTATTAATGTATAGCAAATCTTTGGGGAAAACAAATCCAGTTATTGAGCTCCAGGCATACTAAGTTCGAAATGGGTTACTGGATGGGTGGAAAGAAGACATATCTAATTTGGGGACTTTGCAGCCTCACCAGTATGCAAATAATTCAGCAATAATACAGAATAAATAGCTTCCATTCCCACAACTGCCACGCTCTCTAATCCCTACAGTATGTGTTTTCAAACAATTATTTGGCCCAATTCCCTGTTTTATTGCTTAGGATGTTAATGCTTTGAATGTGGAACATAGAATAAATGTGATTGTCAGTAAAACCTAAAAAGATGCTTGAATGCAGTTTTGCACTGACATGCAGCTAGTTTATGGGAACAAATGAAATAAGCATTTTTGAAAAGGAAATGTAAACGTTACATTAGCCCTGGATCCCCCAACTCCTCAGCTATAAGAAGTGACGGCAGCTCCATAAAGGTTGAACAGGCATACTTTGGGCTGTGAGTGAAATGAAGTCTTCTAACACTGCAGAAGACAAAGGTTTATCTGTGTGAATAAACTGAATGTACAGTTCAATACATTCATATTTGCAGAACTATTTAAGGTATTATAAGATGTGGTACGATACAATAAAAATGCAGATGGAACTATCAAATCCATCAAACTGCTGCAATAAATTCAGATGCTCCCCAGAGCCGGCGAGGTGATGTCAAGAAAGTTAAACTTGAAGAATGAGACTTGGATTTCTAAATGAGATCAGGGAGAAAGGAAAGCAGAGTTAATAGGGGGAATCAGGACTGAAACAATCACCATTACTGCCATGTTTGGAGTAGAGTTTAAAAATCAATTCTTTCTGCTTATTCCTAAATTGTCCTGCAAACCAAAACACTGACATTGTTATATACCTTTTATTTTTGGTTTATTTAGTCTTTAACACAGCGATTGTTAGTTCAACAATCCAATATTTGCAGTAACATTATTGCAAAATAAGGACATAACTGTGTAGGTTATGCCATCAATACATTTGTTAATTTTATCCCTTTATGAAAGACAAAGCCATAGATTAATATAGTCTTGGATTTCCTCTATGTGTAAGGTTATTTATAGTGGTACATACTAAAGGCAGGGAGTTTGCTCCCTGGGTCAGTTGTCTCTTAACTATAGTTTAATAGTTTTCTCAAAACATTATCATTTGGTAATTAAAAATAGATAAAGAGAGATTTTAGTATAACGTTAAGAAGAAGTAAAAATGATTTTGTCTAATAAATGTGTGTATATATATATACATAAACACTAACATGCTTTAAGAAGTAAAGAAACATTAATATTCTGTGAAATTAATATCTAAATGGAAAATGACCTCGAATGAAATTACCACTATGTACAAAAAAAAAGGAAAGTAGAATCCTTCTCTTCCCAAATCCATTGCTTTCAACATCTTGCAAACCTACAATGTATCATTTGGAATGTAAGGGTTATTTCAAACTTGGAAAACATTACATTAAAACATAGTAAGATCCAACTTCCTACAAAGGCAGTGAAGGTTAGTTACTTTTTAAAAGATTTATATTACTTCCAATCTTAAAGAGACTATATCCTTTTGAACTTCTTCAGAGAACTATTTGTAATGTCTTTTATTTATTAAGAACTTAAATATTGCTTTAAGAGTGTAAATTATATTTGTTATATTATTTGAAAATTAAATAACAAAAACATTGTTAAGATATAACATATTCTAGGATATATGAATTTCTATAGTATAGTTATTTAAGGAATGAAATACTTAACATTGTAAGTAATTTACTTCGAAGCATATACTTTTTTCTCTGTTCTTCATTCTCTTCAGCATCCTTTATTTCTTGTTTCTTTTATTTTCCAACTTTCCCTTCTTAGTTTTCTTTCTCTAATAGTCCTGAATTTACTACATATCTTACTTCATTAGCCCATTATTAATGTCTTTCAATTTTTCCTTCATTTGCAATGAACCAATGGTTCCTAATAACTGAACATTCTCTTCTACCTTTTGTAAATGTTTCCTATGATGGCTTTAGATTAGATACAGATGTATATTATATATAACACTTTAAAAGAATAATAGAGTTACAGAGTACTATGGAAATTCAATATATTACCATACACTATTCAAAAAGCTTATGGAATGACAAAAAAATGAATCACATTTCATGACTAGTATCTTAAGTATCCTCTGGTTTTCCTGACTAAGCCAACTGATCAGTATTTTTCAAATGCTTTATTTCTTCTTCCTGGCAATACTTGGAGAAATTCTACATAAACAGAACCTAAGCAAATTCGAGAGAAGTGGAGCCCCTGGCAGGTTGTTTTAATAGTAAATCTTGCTTATGTGCATAGTGCTATTATATAATAAATTATTACTGTCTGGACAATAGCATAGTAGTGAGTGGGTAGTACTGGAGAGGTGCAGGAGTTTGTTCTTAAACTCTGGTTACCCATTTAACAAAAACACAGGAAAGACAAGTGGGCTGTGTGTTTAGGCTGTCTGGTCAACCTGGAGAACAGCCGGCTGCACGGGTTCCTCATCTGACTGCTCTGTCTCCTCAGGGGTTAGCATGTAGCCATCTTCATAGTGCATTTTTTGAGCTTGTTCCAGGACTACTGACTCCTCTTCTTCGTCTTCCACAATGGTCAAGTTGACATTGCTGTCCATGCCCGAATTAGTCTCTCTTATAGCTGACCTCTCCACACCCCCCTCTGCATTCTTTCCTACTACCAGAGCACTGGTGAGGGATGCCTCAGAAAGACCCTCTGCGAATGAGCTCTCCTCCTGGTCATTCTGCATTGGGTCACTGCCGGGCATGTCTTCTGACTTGGTCTCATTTTCTGTGGGGCTTTCTCCCTCTTGGACTTTCTTTCGACCAAAAGTGAGGGGAGAAACCTTGAAGGGGGAGCTTTTCCCTGAGGATATTTTCTGGTGATTCGAAGTGAGGGATTTCTTAATCTTCTCTCTCCTTTCTACGGATACGATCTTTGTTCCCAGCTTGTTCATCTTTTTCTCAATGTTCTGGCGTGAAAAGGCTTTCTTGAGGCTATCCACCTTCCTGAGGCTGGATCTTTTTATTTTCTCTGCCCTGCTTTCTTCCAGCTTTTCATCTGCACTGTCTTCCAGGGCCTTCTCATCATGGGGCAATTCATCATCCGATGAGAGGTCCACTGTGTGCAAGGTTTCCTCCAGGGACTTGTTTCCATCAGTAAGCTCCTCTTTCCCTTCTGCTGGGCTGGAAACTGGCTCTTTCACAAACACACTGGCAGGGATCTCATTTTCTTCCTGAAAAGATGGACAATGTAGGTCTCATGTTAGTAACATATTTCCAAAGATTTCTGAACTCTTGTAATTTGTGGGTATATATTTTTATGACATGGAGATCTGCAGCTTTAGTTTTCTAGACTTGGAAGAGTTAATTCTAAATTGGCCAATTCATTCCCCTAGGCTGGCGAAGGCCAAGAGTTGCCTGTTGGGAATGTCATGAGGACAGGCAGCAAGAGCTCTATCAGTGACAGGCAGGGGGAAGTGGGCTGAGGCTGAGTAGACCAGGAAGCTGCCTAGATAAGCAAGCTAAAGTAAGTTACTATGAACCCAGACGCTCTCTCCCTCCTACCCTCCCTGAGGTTAGAGGGCTCTGCCTGCCAAAATCCCCCTGAAAAGAGACTGCAGGTCAGTTGGAAGACAAATGGTGGGGGCAGGGGAAGTCCTCAAGTATACACTTGATGAGGTTCTTAACAAACTAGAAGTCAGAAGCAAAGGTATGGTCAATCTCAGTATCTGTTCAAAAGTGTATACTAATTTTGATCATGGCAGAATTTTAAAATAAAAGAAGAAGGGCTAGACTCATTGGGGGCCTGTCACAAAGCTGTGTAGTTTAGGATATCCTCTGTGGGTGTTAATAAGGGGACATGGGGTACTATCAGCTATTTTTACAGTAGGGAGGGGAAATTACATTGGCAGCCTGAGTTTTTCAAGCCTCTATTGTTAAACAGGGCTTCTTTGGGCAAGAATACTTCAGCCCCCACGAGTGAGGAGTAGTTCAGGAAAATACCCACTTCCACTATTCCTAGCACATCTCTTCCTCCAGCTTCTAGGCAGACAGGCAAAGATCCTTTCTTTGGAAGCAGAGCCTGAGAACTTGCCTCCAGAGTGTGAGGGAGAGATGACGCTCTAATGTTGCTAAAAAGGAAGATATGGATTCATACAGACTTGGGTTGCATAACCCAGGAATCCTTTTGTCAACAAGGTACCTTCACATTTTCATTGAAAGAAATGGCATGTAGAAGGATGTGAGGCAGGAGGTCTGAGTCTCAGTCTTTGCTGTACTGCTAAATGGCCGCGTGGCTTTCAGCAAATACCTTAATCTCCTCGAGTTCAGTTTCTTCCACATAGGAACAAGAGGGTTTGACCTAGATTAGCAGCTTTCAAACTGTACTCCCAGGGATCCTAGGAGTTCCATAGGAATGCTAGAGGTGGGCAAGTCTCCAGAGCCCACTTCCAGCGCTACTTTAACCACAACCCTGATGTTACCTGATTATATCCTGGATTGCCCAGGGGACTCTCAATTTGAAAAAATAACTGGATTTAATGAATTTAAAAGTCTAGTTGGAATGTAAACTTCATGCAAATTTCATGTTGGCAAGACCTTCGGTTTTGCAATTTTTGATCAATCGAAAAGTCAGTAAAATTAGGTTATGATCTATAACATGAGCTAAGAACATGATCACATATTTTTGGACTTCCTGATACAAAGTAAATGAACAAAGGTTTATATTATAGAGAAACTCCTTATAAACCACTGAATGGTATTATGTCACTCTTTGAAAAGAAAGAGTCCTATCTCTCTCCTTTCATACTCCCACCAGAGTCTTTTCCATAAAATGGTTAGAATCAAAAGTTAAAATCTTGGGTAGAGGTAAAAAGAAGAAAGCTTGGTTAAACAGAAGCAATTGGTAAAGGGAAGATATCACATATGCTGTTTTCTGAAGCCATCTTCACGTCCTTCCGTTTTGACTGCCATTCCCATACAAAGGACAAAGTAAAAGAATTGAAAGGAGTATGGAATTCACACCAGTCTTTTATGACATGGTTTTTTGCAGACAGCAACTTTCCCCTGTTCCAAGTTGAGGTTGCCTGTTTTATTGGAATATACTCCCCCCAGAGGGTGGTGATTTTTTTTTTTTTAATCTCTTTTGTTCACTGCTGTGCCCCAATGACTAGAACAGTGCATTGTTGGTGCTCAACAGGGAGTGCATATTCCTAGAAAGGCCCTGAAGGTGGCAGTGGTGGAGACCAGCCTTCAAGACAGAATGGACTTAGCTATGTGTCCAGAAGGGAGTTTGCCGACTGCTGCTGCTACTGGGAAATCAGGAGAACCTAAGGCCTAAGGGGGCAGAGGTTTCCATCTTTAAGGAAGGATTTTATTCTCATTGGCTGAGGATTACAGAAATAGCTGGGGCCCTGCTGCTTAGTTCAGAAGCAAAATTACTTCTGGGGTTTGACAGGAGGGATGGGAAGGTTTCACAGGAGTTGCTTGCAGGGATGGAAGAAACCCAGGAGTTCAGTGTAATGTTATTAAAAGTCCTCAGTAAAAAAAATAAAAAAAGAGAAAGTCTTCAGTGAGGAAGATAGAAATTCAGGCAGAAAAATATATTAAAAAAACCTTGGTTTTCAGAGAAGAGGTACATTTTGTACAGTATAATCTCTTGGCATAGAAGGTAGAAAGTTGGATAACTTCCCTTTCTTCAAGCTCTCCAAAAGGTAGATATATTAAAAGTACTTCAAAAAGAATCAAAGTAATGATCTTGCAGTTTTATCTTAAATGTAAATTTTATTATAAAAACTCATGGTTACTATTGGGTCTTGGACTTTTTGTCTCTCCCATCATGTGTCCTTTGATGAAACTTTGAAGTTTCATTATAAAGATTCATTATAAAGTGAATCAGAAGTGATCTGTGGTAGATACACACTGCATGTGTGAGGGTGATCAAGAGAAGTGGGAGACCCAATGGAACTCTTTTGTAAAGTGGCAGGGAAATTTATACGAGAGCTCTTTGATGTTAAATGGGAAAACAGACCCAGTGGGAACAGGGATAATCCAGAATGAGTTGGATGTGTCTTTATGCAATGGGAAACAAGCGAGATAAGTCTTCTTGGCTAACTACTGTGTTTCTGCTGTCATTTTAATTACTCAAGCAGTATTTTATATTCTGTCTACTGACAGTGTTTATTTTATGGCCTTTTATGGCATCCACTTTGAAGGTAAACCTTTTTTTTACCCACACAGGAATTTGTGAATGTCCAAGCCCATATGAATCTTAACTTTCCATAATGTTCGCATAGAAGCAGAAAAATACTGATATGTTTCAAAATCTCTGTTTCTATTAGAATGTATATATGGTGTTTGACTATGATGGGACTGTTATGCTGATGGAGAGCACAATTTGAAATTCAGATAGTGGATCCTCTGGAACAGAAAGCGGATTCTCTCTAAGTATGCTCTCCCGGAGATACTGGTCTCACCTGCTTATGTGCCCTTGCTCTCAGCCCTGTTACACACACCTCATGGAAACACCTGATATTGCACCTGCTTACAGGTGTGATGACACTTCTGCCTTCTATTGTAATGTTTTAAAAATATGCTTTCTCTTATATATTCCAAGATTTGATGGCTGTTGCAAGGGGGGAAATCAAGTTATACATCCTTAACTTTGTCACCTCCTACTTATGCCATTTCCTCATGATCTACTGAGGGTTTATGGTTCCTTAAAACAGCATGAAGACTCTCTTGCATGCTGCATTGCTTTCTTGGTCAGTTCTACCCAGCAGAAGAACAGCTATTTGGCCTAAAGAGTTGTTTTCAAAAAGGTTCTCCGTCTCCACTGATGTAGCTGCTCCTGGTTCTGACCTTTCACAAGGATCCTTAGGAGTTTTTCAAAGGAAGAAAGAATTAAACTGGCACCCTTCAAATATATATGAATGATATGCTGGAAGCATAAAGGAGAAAAAGAATGGAAAGAACTTTTGAGAAGTGGCAATTGTATTCACACTTTAGCTCGCCTGCTGTTTATATTGATTCTTGGGAACTAATGCTCCCAGTCGTGCCTGCAGACATCAAGACAGAGAAACTTGCCAACTCGCTGGGAACCTCTTGGATTGTTCTCATGGAGGCAAATCCTCTGTGCTATGCACATATCTAGATATGTCCGTTTTAAAAGAGAAGGGGATGCCAAGACTAGTATCAGATAAGAAAAATCTATGGTAAGCCATTTAGTAGCTTGAATAAGGAGAGGGGAGCCAGTAGTTCTCTCTCATGTTCCTAACTTACCATCTCCTCTTGTTAGAAGAAACTATTCCCACAGGAATGTGGTGGCATCCTGGAGGGATATGAGGACCAATCAATTTGTGTCCATGGGATGTTTTATCCAATGATTCCGAATACTAGTTATTGAAATGGAACTTTGCCCACCTGACAATCTGATTTATAGGTCTCTTACGCATCGATGGTTTTCTCTGATTTGTGTTTCTGAGGTATAGATTGCCGAGTGGATAATGCCATTGATTAGCATTGCACCCCTAAGGCAGCTGTCGGTGGAATCAGCAAGTCATAAGAATAAAATGCATTAGTTATAATCCCTGAGCAGTCTTTCACATTCTGGAGGATTTAAAAGTTTCATTATTTTTTCAGTGTTATCAAGGGTTCAATTCTTTTTTAAGATCACACTGGTTAGGTGTTTTTCATTACACACTAAAAACACAAAACAAAAAAAAAATCACACTGAATTATTTAAAAGCTGATGTAGAAAAGCCAGTAAACATGAACTTTACCATAGTGGGAATGTAGTGTTTGTTTTTACTCAATTCATAATTCAACTCTATAGTTTCTATTATTAATAAAATGAAACCTTGTTAGCTACTTTGTTTCTCAGGACCTCTGCTTCCTTGATATAAAATGAGGTTAAACTGAATGATTGTTAAGGTGCTTTTTAGCTCTCTGATATTTGGTTCTGTGATAGTAACTTAAGTTCCATGAAAAATAATTAAATCGCAGAAGTCATCCCATAGTGTGCTGATGCCAGATATGTTTCGTTTCATGCAGGAATCAAAACCTATAGGACCTGAGTCACATTGGAGAACATTTTTCATTTATTCAATTCAAACAGATATAGATTACAGGACAACAGAAGGGGCAACATTAATTTGGAAGAACTGCATCCGAGAAAGAATCTAGTTTTTATTACATGAGAGAATATAATGATTCTTTCAAAGAAATACCAACAATAATCAGTTATTCACTTAAAGGGCCTGGGGCAGTGCTGACATTCAATAGGCATAAATAATAACAATAAGACCTACTATTTTGTTTAGCTCATAAACTAAAAGGTCACTGAATAAGTAGCACATCTAAACCGATATCTCATTATGGAAATCTTAATCAATGGGATATAAACATCGTGAGCCTGTCATACAAAGGTGTCTTTGATTA
Organism: Chaetophractus vellerosus; assembly: GCA_004027955.1. Classification (NCBI taxonomy): domain Eukaryota; kingdom Metazoa; phylum Chordata; class Mammalia; order Cingulata; family Chlamyphoridae; genus Chaetophractus; species Chaetophractus vellerosus. The sequence goes on from PVKH010011770.1 coordinate 16,227, forward strand.
TCTATATTCCTATTTCTTTCAAGCCTGTACTAATGTAACAGTTTTCAGAGTAGTGGCTTTGTATAGAGAAAGTGCAGTCTTAAGAAAATCAATTTTGAAAAAGTCTGAAAATGTTACTCTTTGTAGCACCCTTCTAAAATTTTTATCTTATTGAGGGAATCCAAATGATGAATATTTGAATACATTTATAGGTTCAATTCTCCAGAAATGTTTCCTCTGCAAATATCTAAACTTTCTACTCTTTTCACCCAATTTAGCAATTTTATGTGGATGAAAGTGTAAGCTGTCCATGAGTACTCTCATTTTGTTCCCCTGATTTGAAATCATTCCCAAACTGCATTTTCAAATAATCATTACTAGAACCTTAGAAGGACATAGGTGGGCACCACACCCTCAGGGCCAGTTACCTGTGAATTTCTAGTCTCTTCAATAAACAGAAAATTTCCCCTTGACTGTAAATTCACTGATTTTCTGTACAAAATCTATTTTCAGTAAAAGATAGCCATACTTAACAAAGTATCAGTCTTTCTTTCGCATTTGCCTTTTGATCAGCAACCCCTTGGAGTCTTATTTCATTTATGCTGGGTCATGTCGCAGTATTTTGAATTCAAACATTGATCTTAAGCTATTACAAAAATATTTAATGGAAAGCTGCTGAGTTTAACAAGGATTGAAAAATTTATGTTATTGCTCAAGGGGATATGAATGTCTCTCCATTTTTAGATACTACTGGTTATAATTTGAAGTAATTGCTAAGGAATTAGTTCTTAACAGCTACAACAATGTTGTAAAGTTCAGCATAGATTTAAACAAATGGCATGTTTTAAGACACAAATTGAGGACAAAGTATGATCTTTCAAAATGCGAACATGTAAGTATCTAGCAAGTCAACCAACCAACCAAAGAACAAGAAACACCTACAGATTCTAGAAGAATCTAAGAGGTCATGACAGAACTTCACAAACTGGAGAAGAAATTTTCTATACACTGTGATACTAAATATGTGCAAGTAAGGTGATATATTTTTCCCCCTCACTCTCTTCTTTTGTTTTCACATTAATTTTTTGTCTTAACCTAGAAGACTATGGCAGGTTGAGATTATTTTATGAATCCCCAAAAGAAAATGTTTATAAACTAATCTATTCCTCTGGGTGTGATACCCCTTGCATTAAATTCAACTGATAGGGGCCTTTGATTAGATTACCTGTTAAGATTGCTGTAGGACAGGGGTTCTTAACCTTTTTTTTTCCACAGACCCCTTTGCCAGTCAGGTGAAAACCATGGACCCCTTACTAAGTCCACATTATACTGTATATTATTTAATAAATATATTACACCTGCACCAACACAACCCCCACAAGAATAATGTTTTTTTTT
>PVKH010011771.1:0-17612 GCA_004027955.1 Chaetophractus vellerosus
ATTTTTAAAATCTGGAATATTCCCCTGCACTAAAAGCTCTTCTGATCCACATCTATTATCTTTTGGGCTGGCTGTCAGAGGTTGCTCAGTGAAACGCGTTAACCTGATATTGTAAGAGAAAGAATCGAGTTTGGAAACAAATAACTCTCCCTCTGGGAGACACTATGGTGAGCATATGGGTTCTAGACTGAAGTCCTCTTTGTCATCCAACAGCAACAAAAAGCAACGAGGCACATTTTAATGCTGATGAATGCATATTTTGAAAGTTATTTTGATACATGTGCTTGCCACAGTCCACAGTTGCTATCTCCTCTAGCCAGGCCCTATAAGCAATGAGTCCACATTTTGAAGAAACAGGAGACTCAGGGACTTGTCAAAGAGATATTTGCATAAGATTCAGACTTTACATATGATTCAGAATTTACTTTATTAGTTTAATTCTTATGTTTATAATATTTGGTATTTGCTGTTATTATTCAGCGCCCAAGCAGATTTAGGTCCTCCACTGTTTTTGTTTTGTTTTGTTTTATATATTTTTTAATGGTGTTGGGGAGCAGATCAGATATATCAGCTTTAAGGAGGGAGGTGCTAATGCTGTAATTATAGCCTCTGTGGAGATAAAAATGGTTAGCAGTGATGAGAACTAATTCTGACTTGCTATCATTTGAAGTAGGATCAATGGGCAAATCTCATAATAATAAACGTTTATATAGAGCTTAAAATTTTCCAAGGATTCTTCTATGGGTTCCAATTATATTAACTCATTTAAACCACACAATAACCATATAAAGTAGGAATTACTATTATTCCAATTTTAAAAAGAAGAAACTGAGTCTCAGTTAATTAGTCCATTCTCTAATTAAACACCATATTACTTATGAGAAAGAATTTTTGTTATTGTTTCACTTTCACTAAAATTTTTCAGTCTTTACACTCCACAGGATGCTAAATCAACAAAGAATTTCTATAGCTTTTCGTTGGCTATGCTTCAGAGATAAAAATCACTAATGGCAATAATCTTTCGAGACTTATTTGGAAGGAGGAAAGCTGCATTTCTAGCACTTCCCTGGTTTTCTCCCATTTGAGACTAAGCAGTACAAATGGGCTGCTGAATGGTGTTATTGCATCTTTAGCCACCAAGAAAATGGTATTCTGTGCTTCTCACTTAGATAGGATATTGGGATATCAAATAATCAGACAACCTTTGTGTCTAGAATGTCTTCCTTCAGGTTTACCAGTCAGAGATTTATTGGGTAAGATTAGACAGTGGTTTCACGTAATGTTTTGCTGTTGTTTTGAAGTGATAACTTTTTAATGTGCTGGTTATTTGTCTTGTTTGGATGAGGGTGCTTATTTATGAATGTTTCCCAAAGACTGCATAGAGGTGACTGTGTGTTTGAGACAAATCCATAAAAATACACATACATAAATAAATGAAGCACATCTGTAAAACTTTTTTACTATGACCTAGTTAAGGTTTTTGTTTTATCACCTATAAAATGTTTCCATAGCATTTGTGGTCATTAGAATTTGATATCTGAAGTGTATAGGTTTTTATGCGGCTGGTTGAGAAGGATAGCATGAGTTGTTAGCAGCACAAACTCAGACATCTCAGAGAGCCATTTTTAGACCTCTTTTCTTCTCTATTTTTATTAGTAACCTTGCAACTTAGTTTGAGATCTCTGTGTCAACTGACAGTGTGTCAATACTGTGGTGTGAAATTGCAGTATGCAACTTTGCCCCAAGGATTTTAGCAGCCTGGAGTTGAACTTTGATAAAGATGAATGGATTATTTCTCCCCAATGGGAGAAGCCGAATGGCCTGGTGTGCAAAGCATTAGATGATAAGTCAGAAGTCACCACCTTGTCGCTTACTTGCTGTGTAACCTTGGGCAAATCAATTAACTTCTCTGTGCCTCAGGTTCTCCATCCTTATAATGAGGACCATGATGCCTACCTTAAAAGGAAGGTGGAAGGATTAATGAGGCAATGGCTGCAAACCACATTAAGCTCCACGGAAGAGAGGTGCTCTATAATTACAAGCCATTAGTAAGGAATTTAAAAGACAGTAAAATTGAACCATTATTTTATCTTCACCTGTAAGAGTTATTTCAACTGAAACAGTGTTTGGTATAATCTCAAAGCTGAATGACATTTACAATAGTTGAATTTATGAAAGATTATCTTAATTATAGAAAATATCAAAATTTCAATATAATGGATTTGAGAATCAAGCTGATTCTGTACATTGACAAAATGCAAATCAGTAAATATTGAGCTTTAGTTGGCCTCACATTTATTCTACTGCCTAGATAGCATTGAGTCTAATTCATCTCAGGGAGATAGTTATCCATTTGATTCTTAGGGCTTTAAAACAGAGAGAGTTTCTAAGACTTCCTCGAAAAACCTGCTCTAGTTGTTTTTTAGCAAAACAGGCTTCCCATATTTTACTAAATAAATATTTCTTGTTCAATTGAACTGCAACTTTTTCATTCTCAGTGGAAAAGAGAATAGTCATTTTCCATATCACATTAACCTTTTGTGTGCTTAAGGAGAGCTATTGAGTTGTATTTTTGTCTCAATGTTAAATAGCCCTATCATTTTCCATTATTTTTCAGAGGTCCATTTTTGGAATTATTGCCATCTCTTTCAACTCTGAATCTCACTCAGCTTTTTGCAGTACTTTTACTATTGTGAGGACCAAGCTGTGAAGAAATGTATCTTCTAGCTTTGTCACAAACCAATTGTTTGAAGTCTATAGCAGTTACTGAGTCTTCCAGTTACTTAGTTTTCTTATTAGCAACATGAAGAGATAGGGCTAAACCCCAAGGATTTATTCTGGCACTCACATCCCACATTGCCATATATTTTTAATCTTTTCCCTCAACTAGTTTACTGAGTACTAACTTGGTGTTCCAGACCTTTCATGTGATTTTTCACCTTTAATCATTACAACAGCCCTGTTAAATATAATTGTCTTTTTTTTTTTTATTATTGATGCAGGACCCAAATTCAAATACTAAGCATCATGTTGTAACAGAGTAGTTAAGGGCCTGGCCAGTAGAGTCCAACAGATTTGAGTCTGAACCAAATTAATTCATTTTCCTAGGCCTCCATTTGTCTCTGCATCTAATCATACTATGTCAATGGTTTAATGAGGATTAAATAATACAATTAATAGTGTGTGCTTAACATAACTCTTGGTATGTTAAACACTTGGTAACTGGCAGCTTTATGGTTATGGTTATTGTTAGTGTTGGGTTAATTTTACTGAGGTGATATCTCAGGTGACACAGCTAGTGGGTAGGGCCACAATTTTGATGCAAGTCTGTTCAAAGCCCAAATTTCAGCCATGAGCCTAAAAGTTTTTATTTATGTTTTATGGTATCAACAAAGAAAATCTTGTTAGAAAAAATAGGTAATATTCATAGTTTCCTCTTGTCATCCTTTTGGTTAGCTGAAACTATATAAAGCAGTTATTGGGTGAAGATCCTGATGAGAAATTTACTTTCTTCAATATACATATAATTTTTCAAAAGACATTTTTAAAGAGTTTGATGTTATTACTCAAGAATTAGATGGTTGATAAAGTGTGTAACATTCATGACTTCATAAATAAGTCAAATAACCAATTGATTCATTCCTTTGTTCATGTATATTCCATAGTATATCAATGATTTGTTACCACTAAAGCTGGTTTGGGGCTATGGGGCCTAAAAAGGTTTGTCTTTCTTACCCATTTCCTAGGGGTTTCATAGCATGGATTCTGCCTTTTTTCCTGAATCTCCAATGACTCACATGAGTCCTGACCCTTAAAAAGGTGCCCCTTGAGATTTTGTGTGTTTGTGTTTTTGTTGTTTTTAAGGAGGTCCCGGGTATTGAAACCAGGACCTCATATTTGGGAAGCAGGCACTCAACCACTTGAGCTACATCTGCTGCCCTGCCCATGAGTTTTGAACAAAATGGAGTTTTCTTAGAAGAGCATAGACTAAAGAAGGAGGGAAAGACATGTGCTAATCTCATTCTGATACAAGGTAAATGGGTGATGGTCACCATAAAGGTCACCAAAAGGATAGTTTTTCAGAATTCAGTCATGAATGTGATCTCTTCCAGAATATAGAAACAATTTTTCCAAAGGAGAATCAATTTAAGTGGAGCCTTGAAAGATAAATATGATTTAGAAATGGTGAGACAGGAAGAGATTCTAGTGGAAAGAGAACATGCAGAAAGATAAAAGAATTTTACTTGTTTTTTCCCTCTCTATTAGGCACTGTCGGGAATATATGTTTCTACATTCTTCCGTTCTTACAAAGAAGGAAAATGAAAATCAGAGTGGATAAAACACTTGGCTAGTAATGATAAAATTTGATGTGAGAGGGGTCAGTTTGACTATCCCAACCTGTCCTTTATCACTCAGCCACACTGATTTAACACTTTGAGCAGCACAAAGATTGGAAGACAAAGATGGGGCAGAGTCCAAGAGGACTGCAGACGGTGGGGGGCGGAGTGGTTTGAAGGCAATGAGAATCAGATAACACTTCTGATTCTCAGTTTGACTGGAAAAAGTTATTCTGGATTTCAGTGATCTTATTTGCAATCATAAAAGTCCAGGCTAAAATTGACTTTGTCTTCAGATGCTATGGAGCCAGATTTCCTTGACTTGCATCCTGTGAAATTTATACTCTGGAAACATGGGCTTCTATTTACCTTCCTTGCCTTTTTTTTCACCTGCAAAAACTTGATAATAAAATTTAGTTATAAAATCATAGAGATTCTGGCTTAATTCCTGATAGACAAAGTTGGATGGCCCTGTGCAAATCTTAAACTTTCTGCACTTCAATTTCCTTACCTACAAAGTTGTGATAGCGTTATTTATCTTTCATTATTTCTTACAGATTAGAAATAATACATGAGAAAACTTAATGAACATTCTGTCAAGCAGGGATAATAATATTTGTTCCTCAGGATTATGGTGGGGATTAAAATAGACATGATAAATGATGAGAGTGTTTTGTAATATAAACCTCTTGATACTGAGAAAAAAAGTACCACCAATACAAAAAATAATAAGATATTTAGAGAGTCCCTGTACACTCCAGTATACAGTAGCTGCTTGATAATTATTAATTTATGAACTTTGCAGCGCTATAGTTAAATTAATGCCAGATATAAGTGAATATTTTTTACTTTGACCATCTTGCATTAAAGATAATATGCCTTAGTTTGACAGGGATGCTATAACAAATACCGCAGACTGGTTGGCTTTAACAACAGAAATTTATTTCCTCACAGTCTTGGAGGCTAGAAATCCAAAATGGGTAGGTCATGCTTTCTCCAAAGTCTGTCATGTTCTGGGGGTGGCTTGCTGGCAATCTGTAACTCAGCTCTGCCTTTGTCATGTGCTGATCTCTTTCTTCTTGTCTCCTACACACTCATATTATGTCCAATTTCCTCTGTTTATGAGATCTCCAATCATATTGGATTAACACCTACCTTGATCAGTTTGGCCACATCTTAATAAAATCTTCTAAAATCCTATTTACAAATGGGTTCACATCCATAGGACTGGGAGTTAGGATTTGAGCATGTCTCTGTGGGGAACGTGATTCAATCAATCACAATATGTATATAAAGTAAATTTGTGATTTCTTCATGGAGTTTACACAACCAAACTGAAATCCTGTAATTCCACCACAGAGATATTTGTAGTATAGCCTTTACACACAAACACATATTTATGCACAAACATACATATACAATTGTTGTCATATTACAGCTATTGATTTTACTAAATACTTTTCCTTAACATTGTTAGAATTTATTTCTATTGCCATAAATTATTATACATAACATGTTACTATAACTTAATTAAGTAATCATCTATTTTTGGACATTTCAATTTGTTTTTTTTAATTTTTGTCTCTTACAAATAATGGGTTCATACCTAATATTTGACCCTTCATTTGACTGAGTTTTTAGGAAAAACAGTCCCACTTCCAAAAACAAAATTTCGGGAGCACTGAATATATACATTTTTCAGGGCCTTTCGTGCGTGATTTCCAATGCCTTTCAGAAGCATTGTTGTTTCTCTTTAGTTAACATTTTCTACCTATCTGTATTATTTGGAAAATACCCTCACTTTTCTTCCTTTTTGTCTTTCCCTTACCAACAGCTGACTTTGGAATATCACACAAATTATTCTTCTGAATGTTAAAGCTCTGCAGATCAGTACAAATTTTCTGTGTTATGAGAGCATCATCATATATTAGAGTAGAAAAATGGGTTTATTTTTATTTACCTATAGTTATTCCATATTTTCTTGATATTATGCCCTTAAATTTATGAGGACAAATTCTCTGGAACTGAGAGATTTATATCCATCTTTCTAAATCCAAAAGTGATTTAAAATGCCAAATTTAGCAAGACAAACACACTGATTTATATCCACTTTTATTGAGTTTAGACTGAAAATATTTCTACTACTAAAATGTCTATCAATGTTAGTAAAAGAAGCCTAAAATTACTCTTGGACGAGTATTTTAGAAATTGGAACTCCTGGAACCTTTATATCTGTTTTAGCAGTAACTTAAAATTAATCTTTTGGGATACAATTATTTTGTATGCTGTGCCACTCTTGTAAAACCAGTTACTTTTGGTGATAGCTCTCCAAAATCTTTGCTTTGAGAGCTTAGGAGGAAAAAACAAGAAAAAAGAAAGAAAGAAAACACATCTACACATACAGGGAAAATAAAATTATGATAAAAACAGTATCAACAATATGTATGGATACTTTTCCCCAAAAAATGAATTTCTATTTATAATTTTAGTAGCTAAAACGTTATTATTTGTGTGTGCTAAAATATCAGGCATAGAACAAAGATATGTATTGATATATTCACATTTGGGATTAAGATTAGCTTTTATATTATTTAGCATGTTCAGGAAATTAAAAATGGATACTAATTGAGATGAGCTCTTGGAAATATATTGGGGTATTTCTAGTTTCTAATAATGATGATATGGTAACATTTCTGTTTTAATCATCAACATCTGGTGTTAAATACTTTGGGAACCTCTTTCATTTTTTTTTTCAATGAGATTCCATCACATCTAACCCTTTCTTTTCAGTCTCTGACTTATCAACTTCTCTTTAAAGGAATATGTGTTGCATGATAAAACCTGTCATTAGTAAAGCCAGACTCATAATCTTCTGGGGAAGAGGACGGTCATTTTAAAATAGAATAACTTGATGCGATATACGGGTATGAAAATTTGGACTCTGGGAAGGTTCACAGAAGAGAGGGCTTAACAAATAGAGACTGAATCAAAATACTTGAGAATAACATGAAATTGTGTGGTGTTTTGCACCACAAGGCTACATTGTGTGGCTCAAAAGATTAGGGAGAGTAGTAGGGGGGAGAGCTAGATAGAGACCAGCGAGGGACAGAAGGTTAGAGCAAAACAGGAAAGGTGAAATTCAGTTAGTTTCAACACAAAGTTGGTAAGTGAGCAGGGTTCAATATAAAGATACTTCCACTATCCTCCACACTCCCCTATATAATACAGACACACTTGCTGTCTGTATTATTTTAAAGAAAAAGGTTTACAGAGGAATTCTGTGTGAGGGTGAAACTGTGTGAAAAGGAAATATGGTATGCAAAGGCTAAAAGTGGAAACAGAATTTGTAAGCAGCATGAATGTGGAAACAGGTGATGAGGGTAAATGTCAGTCCTCACATATTTATTTGGAGGGATAGTGAGTTTCCTTTGAATGCACTGAATGGGGTTGGCATAATTGCATTTAAATCTTAAACGACAAGGTGACCCCAATCATATTGAAGGATTTAGGGCTGATATTTTAATTTTGTCATAAAATGATACCTTGTACCAAATCCAGCTCTACAGAAAATCATAAAACCTATTTCTAGCGTATATGATTTTCTGGTTAGAATATTAAAAGATACTAGCATTTCCTACGTCAGTGTCTGGTTTGATAAAATAAGAAAATAATTTGGCTTTTGTTAATATTACTATTTATTCACTTTTTTACTGATTTTTTAAAACATAGGAATTAAGTACCTACTCTACATTAATTTATTTAATAACTCACTTAGCAAATGTTAAGGACTTACCAAGTACCAGGAACTGAGGTAAAATGTTGAGGAAAATGAAGCATGATCCCAGGTCTAATGGAGATTACATTCTGGGTAAGAGAGACATTAGTCAAATAAAAGTATCATATATAAAAACTTGCTAAGTGCCACAAAAGAAATAGGTATGTGCTATGAGAACATCAAATTCAGGGGGTCAGAGAAAGCCTCCTAAATCTTCAATATTTACTGGAGAAATTTGCCAGTAAATTTTGCTGGAACTTAAATCCAAATGCTGTGTAGGAGCTAACTGATGAAGAGAAAAGGAAAGGCTATTACAAGGGATGGGAATAATAAATATAAAGTTGATGTTGCAAGAGACTACGGGTACAGTTTCCCAGAACTCTAACTTCTGTATCACTAGAGTAGACAGAGGACAGAGGCACATGGTATGATATAAACCTGGAGTTACAGTTTTGGCTTTATTTTAGTAACAGTAGAAACTAGTAAATAATTTAAGTGTACAAAGAAGTAGGGAAGCAAGCATGACTAGATTTGCATTTTAAAAAACAATCACTGTTGGGGCCAGCTGTCGCCCAGTGGATAGGGCACTGGTTCACCACATGGGAGACCCCGGGTTCAGTTCCCGGGGCCTCTCCAAGCAGGCAGACCACCTTGAGAGGGCAAGCATCCATGGGCAGCGCAGGGCTGCTGTGGGAAGGGCAAAAAGCTGCCATGGGCAGGGCAAGTTGCCCGTGAACAGAGCAGAGCCACCCGCGAGCAGAGCAGAGCCGCTCGCGAGTGGGGCAAGCCGCCTGTGCGGTGAGCTGACTCGGTGCATCGCCGCAACAGGGGGAGACAAAGCAGACACAGAAGAATGCAAAGATGAACACAGCAAGAACAAGCAGAAAGGGGGGGATAAGTAACAACAAAAAATAAAATAAAATAAAAACAATCACTGTTTCTGATTGTAGATTCTGGATTGGAAGCATGAACAAATGAAATCTTCTAGGAGTCTGTTTTAATTTGCCAAAAGACTGCCAATGCAAAGTACCAGAACTCTGTTGGCTTTTATAATGGGGATTTATTTGGGAGTAAATGCATATAGTTCCAAGGCCATGAAACGTCCAAATCGAGGTATCGGCAGAGATGCTTTCTCACCAAAGTCAGCTACTGTTGATCCTGGCATTATTGCCACATGGTGAAGTAAGATGGCCACCCATCTCTAAGGAGGTCTCTGCCTTCCCCTCCAGAATCTACTGTCTCTTGGAGTTCAACTGTGAGCAACCAGGCATAGGGCTTGTCTCTTTCTGGGCCTCAGTTCTTTGAGCCTCTTGGGGCTTCTATTTTCCTGCAGTTCTCTCCTTGTAATGGCAGAATCAAATGTGCTCAGAGAGGGTGGAGTGTAGCAGTTTGATATTATTTTATGAATTCCCAAAAGAGAAAGATAATATTTGTAAACTAATCTATTCTTGTGAGTGTGGCACCCTTTGATTACATTAAATTCAGTTGGGGAGACTTTAATTAGATTACTTGATAAGATTGCTTTAGGGCTTTTGATTGGACTACATCAGTGAGGCACAACTCAGGTTGAGTCTCTGTCCCCTGGTAGAGTCTGATATAGACACACAGAAAAAACAGGCACAGGAAAATGGAGCCATCATGTTTGATGCTGCCATTTGAGAGATGTTTTGCCCACAGCTAAACTGCAAATAGGGAAGTCCTTGAAACTCGAGGAACTGAGGCCCAGAGAGAGAGAGAGAAGGCCCAGTAAGAGACAAGCCCTATGCCAGGTTTGCCTACAGCTGCAGAGGTGGAGACCTCAGTAGAGATCAGCGGCCATCTTCTACTACAGAAGTCCATGTAAGTAATAAAAGAAACTTGGGGGGACAGATGTGGCTCAAATGGTTGGGTGTCCATCTCCCATATAGAGGGACCTGGGTTCGATCCCTGGGACCTTTCAGTAAGAGAAAAAAGAAAAAGAAAAAGAAAAAGAAAAAGAAAAAGAAAAAGAAAAAAGAAGGTGTGCGGGCCGCCAGGCCCCAAGCGTGGGTGCACCATCAGGCCCCACAAGTGGGTGAGCCCCTTAGGCCCTGCGTGTGGTTGCACAGCCAAGCCCCATGTGTAGGTGTACCGCCAGGCCCTGTGAGTGGGTGAGCCCCCCAGGCCCTGTGCATGGGTGCACTGTGAGGCCCTGTGAGCCATGCAGCAAGTTGATGACATAACAGGAGTGTTACACAAGGGAGAGCGAAGACGAGACGCTCTGAAAACCAGGAACTAAGGTAGCACAGGTGGTAGGATGCCTCTTTCCCATATCAGAGGTTCCGAAGATCGAATCCCAGTGAAGACAGGAGGAGAAGGTTGAGATGAGAGGGCAGGAAATGGACACAGAGAGTTGCCCAGGAAATGGACACAGAAACAGCAACAATGGTGGTGGTAGTGGGAAATGGATAAAAGTAAATAAATAAATAAATCCTTTTAAAAAAGTAAAAAATAAATGAAATAAACTTGGATTATGCTGATTATGTAGGTGGCTACAATGAATTGATTTGAAACAAATTGTTAAACTAAAACAAATTGGATATGGAAGGGGGTGGCTAAATAAATGGAATAATTAAGAATGGCACTTGGTATTCTAACTTGCATAACTTGATAAGTTGTAGAGTACTTCAATGAAATAGATATCTATGAAGAAGGGCAGATATGGGAAGGAAAAATCATGAATTAAATTATCACCGGGTTGAATTTCTGATGGCTGTGAGCTATTTAAGAAGAGATGCTAGTAGGGTGTTGGACATAGTGGTCTGAAATGGAAGAAAGAGTGTGGGATACTGATGTAACTTTGTGAGGAATCTAAGTGTAGGCAATTGTGGCATCTGTAGGTATGGATAAGCTCATCTAAGTACTGCACATTGAGTTGGACCTATTCTTGATGGACTGCACACTTAATATTTAGATTGAGGAAGATGAGCCAGAAAAGAATAGAAAGAAAGGGTAGCTGAAGAGGTAAAGCGGCCCAGCCTGGTGGAAGAGGTCAGCCACATGATTATTGCTGAGAGGTCTTGTCAGAGAAAGCCTACAAACTTTGCTTTGTATTTACTGATTTGCATATAATGGTGACTTTCAGCAATGTTGTTTTTGTAGCTGGATGGGAGCTGAAAACAAGTAGAGCAGATGGCAAGCTAAGTGGGAACCAGAAAACAGGGAAAACGACTTAGGGACCTAGAGATTGTGAAGGAGTAAGATAGAATTACTACGATGGCTGGAGTGTGGAGGGCCTGAGGTTTAGATTTTTGGGGTTTGGACTGGTTTTAATGAGAGAGAACGGAAGAGGTTTGTTTTCTTTCCTAGGTACTAAAACAAATACCATACAGTGGGTTGGCTTAACAACAGGAATTTATTACCTCGCAGTTACAGAGGCTGGTAGCCTTGCTTCCTCCTGGGGTCAATATCTCTGGCTGGCGAGCAATATTGGGAGTTACTTGGCTTTTCCATCACATAGCAGTAGACATGGCGGCATCTTCCTTCTCTTCCTGGTTCTGTAGACTCCCAGCTTCTAACTGCTTCCTGTGGATTCTCTCTCTGTCTGACTTTTACTCTGCTTATAGAGGATACCAGTAATCTGGATTAAAGACCAACCTGACTCAATTGGGCCACACTTAACTAAAGTAACATCATGAAGGGATCTTATTTACAATGGTCCACATCCAGGAGAATGCAGACCAAGACGAAGAACATGTACAACCTGGGGTGAACAATCAATCCACCACAAGGTTTAAAAGATATTAAGAGAGAACTAGTAGAGAGGGAGAGGTTGGTTTTAACAGAAAAGCTGTGCGCAGTTTCTAAGGGTTTGTAGGAGAAAGGAAGTGAAGCACAGGAAGAAGAAGAGCTTTGCCTAAGAAGAGGAACAGTGTCTCTATTAAAACAGGAGAGGTGATTAGTATCAGGAAAGACAAAATCATTCCTGCCAAGACTTCCTCTGGGGCTCAGGGGCAAAGCAAGGAACAAAGTAGAAATAACCCTGCCCTAATGGAGCTTATTATATAGTTAGGAAACTAATATTTAAGAGGCAAATGATTGCATGGATAGGTAATTACTGATGAGAACAGTGTTACTGAGGAAACAAACAGTATTTGAAGGTGCAAAATAAATAAACTAACAAAAACAGAATGTAACTTAGAATAGTCTGAGAGATGCAGAGTTGATATTTGGGTTGTGAGTTGAAAAGGCCAGTTTTGCAGAGAGGAGAAAGAGCAGTCCCCACACTGGGTATACCCCGTATAAAACTCCACCCAGTGTGGGAATGAGCATGGAAAATTTGAGGAATTGAAAGGAGGCCAGAGCTTGGTGAACAGGGGCTGGGTATGAGGTAGCCTTTGTATGAGTGTATTTAAAACTCATGAGGAAATGGATAATCTACTTCATTTACTGTATTTCTGCTCTCCTTTGTTCTTTCTTCCTCATGTTCCAGGAGTCTTTCTTCTATCGTTTCCTTTCTGTGTGAAGAACTTCCATTAGCCATTCTTTAAAGGTAGATCTGCTAGTGATAAATGCTATGAATTTCCCCAACATGAAGATGTCTTCATTTCCCCTTCATTCCTAAAACTTAGGTTTGCCAGATATGGAATTCATGGTTGACAATTCTTTTATTTCAGCACTCAAAAATATTATGCTACTTATTTTGCACTCCATGCTTTCAGATGGGAAATCCACTGACAAATTGGTGTTCCCTTATAGGTCGTTTCTATTTGGCTGCTGTCAAGATTTTTAATATTTACCTTTCAGAAGTCTCATTACATGTCTTTGCATAGATTTCATTAAGTTTAGTGTCTTTGGGTTTCATTCAGTTTATTGAAATTGTTGGTCTGCTTCTTTTTTCAAATTTGGGATGTTTTCAGCCACTATTTCTTAAAATAATCTTTCATCTCCACTTTACTTTCCTTCTGGACTCTGATGGTATAAATGTTGGAACTTTTGTTGTTGTCCCATGTTTCTCTGAGGCTCTGTTCATTTATTTTGCAATCTATTTTAATTCTGTTATTCAGATTAGGTGAATACTATTGATCAAATTTACTGATTCTATCCTCTGTCATTACCACTCAACTTTTTAGCCCATCAAGTAAGGTTTTTTAAAAAATTGATATAATATTTTTTAGTTCCATAATTTCCAGTTGGGTTTTTTTATGACTTTTATTTCTTTACTGAGATTTTCTGTTTTTCATCTTTTAAGAGAATTTGTAATTCATTGTTGAAGCATTTTTAAAATGGCTGCTTTAAAATTCTTGTTAAAAAAATCTAACATCTGATTCATTACAGTGTTGTTATTTGTTGATTCTTTTCTTATTCAAGGTGTAATTTTCTGAGTTCTTGGTATGACAGGTGGTTTTCTTATTGTAACCTGGACATCTTGTCTATTGCTTTAGGAGACTCCAGCTCCTTTTTAAATCTTTACATTAGAAGGCAGTTACCTTGTTTAGGTTTAGCATGCAGATACTGTCCTACTTTTGTGGACTCTACTTCCAATGACAGTATAAATTTTAGAGCCTTTGTGGTATTATTTCGGTAGGTTTTATTTATCTGATGCCAGCTAGCACCCACTGGTCTCTATTGGTGCTCCCTGAGGGTGTAGAAGGGGCTTGTCCAGGCTGGATCACTGAACATTTCTTTTTAGGAGAAGAGGGTCCTAAGCCTGGCCGATGAAAACTTCCTTGGCCAGAAGTTTGCTGGGGTGATAAACATTTACTGATGATTCCCCCCACCTCCCCATGCTGTCACAGTGTCTCTGAGCAGAGGAGGAGAAGCCTGAGGAGACAGGGATTTTCCAGACTAGGCTGCATGCCATGGCTGCATCTCTCCTGCCAGCTTCTCCCACCTGCTCCTGTACCTCCCATTGGGGAAAGGGAGTCTCAGGCTTGTGGGGCACATCACTGGCTAGCCTTGTTAGAACAGGATTTCCCCTGCCTGTGAGGAATGGGGAGCATATCCTGGGCTGAGCCATTTGTCATGACTGATTAACTCCCAGGCTTCCTCCTGCTTACCCCCGAGTCTCCCAGTGGAGTTTGGGGCAGGAGTCTCAGGGGGTCAAAGAGGCTTCCCAGACCAGGGACTGCTTGCTGTGCTCTCTCTGCCAGTGCCACCCACCTTGGTATTATTCTACAAGGAGGGAAGTCTCAGACCTTGTCCCTTGTGGGGACGGAGAATACTCCCCTACACCGCTTAGTGTTAGAAGGTCTCCTGATGATCATCTTTTAGGCTCTCTCTCTCTCTTTTTTTTAAAATTCAACTTAATTTTTTTTTCTGCAGGGCTCCCATCCACTGTGGGTAAGAATGGACCTGCTTAGACTGCTTTCTGTTGCCAGGTTGGAGAAAACAGAGACTCTAGAAGACCTTCATTTAAAAATGAGGACATAAGACACTTGGCCACTGTGTTGCTCCTTCACCCTTGGAGTCCCAAAACAGTTTACCTTCTTCTTATCAGCTTTCAGACACTTCCTTTGATTGTCTCTTATGCTATTTCCAGAGTTTATAGTTGTACTTAGCAAGGAAGAACAGGGAGAAATGGGTCTACTCCATCTTGTCCAGACTGAAAATCTCAATGAGGTTATTTAATATTTCTTGCTTGGAATGTTAATTGCCTCAATAAAAAGTTTATTTTTACATTATGCTTAACTGGATTACATAATTTTTCAATGTGTAACTTTCTTAATCTGCAAAACTCTAATGAAAGAATGTAAGCATATTTATTTTTTAATATAGAGATAAAATTAATGATAATATTAGCAATGTATTTTTAATTTTTGAAAGAGTTTCATTTAAATCATAGTTTGAAAATACATTATGCAGAAGTTATTCGAATTTGTACATGATTTCAGCAGTTTAACTCTGTTTCAATCTATTATTAAGTTAATTGAATTAATTAGACAAAAACTGAGTGCCTAACATGCTGGTCTCTATTTTATAAACTAGGGCTAAAACAATGAATTAAACAGACAAAACCCTTGACCTCAATGACCGGATAGTCAAGGGAGGAGCAGTTTTGAATAACTATTCAAAATGATGCAATTATTAAATCTTTAGTCACATTTAAGGATATTTTAATCCAGTAGAGCAAATTTATCCAGTGCATGTTAATAATCTCTTCAGATTCGAATTCTTCAGATTACTGCTGATTTATCAATTTCCAATTTAAAATTCTGTTGTGTTTACAAACCTTAGTTTTATCTTGAGGAAATTTATCACCAATTTCCTGGTTGGGTTGCTCTAACCAAGGCATTTTAGGACAGTTTTCTGCCCAATTTTGAAATTGTGAGTAGGTCAAATGAAGTATATTTTGTGCCACATTCATGCCTAAATAAGTGTTTGAAAAAGCAACCATGCTGGGTTATATTTTTTCATACACATTCCAAATTCTTCTAAATTTCATTTTCAAATAAAATTGTTTACTTTTCTTACTGGTGATGCAGCAAGTGAGAGTTTGTCTCATAAACTGCATGATTTATAAAGGATGGATAAGCAATTAATAGTAGATGAATAAGCAGGACAAACTTAATTTTGCTTTAGGGCAGTAAACTTCATTAGATGTAAGCCTGACATTTTAAAGCAAAAAAAAAAAAAAGTTCCAGAGATTTTTGTATTGGTAAATCTACTTGCTCTTTCCTGGGTTATGCCAGGTTCTAGCTACTGCCTTTACCACCATAATTTAACTCTAGCAACTCACTCTTTGCAAATGACACCGTCTTTTGTGAAATACACTAATAGATCATGAGCTGATGATGATCATTAATGATGAATCACACTAATATATCATTTTCTCTGTCACACAGGTGCTTTATCAGATTAATTTCATCAGTGCAATGACCTGTGATGATGATGCATTACTCAAAGGATGGTGCAATTCAGAAAGAAATGAAATTTGGAATTAAACCTGTATTCAGTGGTTTTGAGGCTTTATTGAAAAAAATATGCAGTAACAAAAGATATGAAGGAAATGTGCATTTAAATTTAAAGCATATATTCTAGCTTTATAATGGGCAAAGTAAAGCAGCTCATATTCCTATTTACAAATTAGTTTTTAAATGACTTTAAAATCCTAAAGCCAGGTGTCCTGACTTCTCAACAAATAGCTTCTATCTGGCATGAAATCATCAAACTCATATCAAATAGTGTTTTATGAAAAATATTTTCTTTTTCTTAATTTAAACAAAATTGTTTAAGTCAGTAATTTAACATTCTATTTTATCTTAATTTGGGCATTGGGCAATGCGTGTACCCAGTGCATCACATATAAGTAAATAATATAAAATATTTTACATGGTGCATTTAGGGCAATTTAAAGAGAGCTTTTAAAGGTTGCTGTACATATCTAGCCAAAAGAAAAATATATTAAAATTATATTTTCCCATGGTATATATGAATAAATTTTTACCATCTTTAAGAAAATATTTTAATTAGTCTCTCTTGGTGATAATGAAAAAAAGTATTAACAGTTTTCTTACTATTACATTTATTTTTTCAAGTGTAAAATTTAACCTCAAATAGTGGCCTATTAAATGACTTTAAAATATATATATATATATTTTATTACAGAAGTTGTGAACTTACAAAACAATCATGCATATATGTGGAATTCCCACACAACACCCCTTCACCAACACACCACATTTGTTACAGTTTATGAGATAATATCATCAGACTATTACCACTAACAATGGTCCAGAGCATACATTTGGCATATTTTTTCCATATCGCCCTATTATTAACACAGTACATCTGGCATTGATGCAAGAATATTACAGTATTGTCCATAGGTTACATTAATTGTATTTGTGCTATTAACAACAATTCTCATCCACCTCTGGGTTCACTGTATTATTCAGTCCCTAGATTATGCTCTAGCTTGCTTTCAATTGACATTTACATACCTAGACTATCCTCTCAGCCACAGTCTCATTTATAAACCAGCTACTACTCACTATAATGTGTTACCATCAACTCTATCCATTTCCACACATTTGCAGTCAAGTTCTGTAAAACTTCTACATACATTAAGCATCAGTACTCCTTCACAGCCCTCCTCTTATCTCTTAATAACCTATACTCTAGGTTTTAACTCCATGCATTTATTCTTTGTATTTAGTTCATATGAGTGAGACCATGCAAAATTTGTCCTTTTGTGTCTGGCTTATTTCACTTAGCATAATGTCTTCAAGATTCATCCATGTTATCATATGTGTCCCAGTGTCATTTCTTCTTCCTGCAGCATAGTATCCATCATATGTGTATTCCACATTTTGCTTATCCATTCATTGGTTGATAGACACTTGGGTTGTTCCCATCTTTTGGCAATTGTGAATAATGCCGCTATGAACATCAGTGGGCAAATGTCTGTTTGTGTCACAGTTTTTAGTTCTTCTGGATATATCCTTAGTAGAGGAACTGCTAGATCATATGGCAATTCTGTATTTAGCTTACTGAGGCACCGCCAAACTTCTTCCACAGAAGCTGCACCATTTTACACTCCC
>PVKH010011772.1:0-17600 GCA_004027955.1 Chaetophractus vellerosus
GAATTAGATTTACTTTAGGTCACTTGATTAGATTACTTTTGATTGGACTATGTCTGATCTAAACAGAGAGAGACAGACAAAAAAAGGAAGCCACCATTTTTTTGTCCTGCCATGTAAGAGAGGATTTGAGGATCACTAGCAGTGAAAGCTTAAGCATGAAGCCCCCAAGAGGCTGGACCCACTGAGCAACTCAAGAGGAGATAAGCCCCACTATATGCCTGATAGCTCACAGCTGAATTTGGGAAGAAAGCAGAACAGCCAAGACTGAGGGAGGAGGCCAGAAAAAGACAAGTTCTATGCCTGATTTCTCACAGATGGGCTCTGGGAGATGGGAATCCAGATGGGAAGGCAGAGACCCAGAAAATGGTCGCCTGCCATCTTAGTACACCACATGGCAGCTGACTTTGGTAAGAAAGCATCTCTGGTGGTGCCCTGATTTGGGCATTTCATGGCCTCAGAACTGTAAGCATTTACCCCAAATAAATCCCAACACCACTAGCTATTAGGGAAATGCAGATCAAAACTACAATGAAATATCATTTCATGCCTTACAGAATGGCCATTATTAAAAAGGTGGAAAACCACTAACGCTGGAGAGGGTGTGGAGAAATGGGAATACTCCTTCACTGTTGATCAGAATGTAAAATGGTGCAGCCTCTGTGGAAGTTTGGCAGTTCCTCAGGAAGCTAAATAAAGATCTGCCATATGATCCGGCAATTCTGCTACCAGGAATATATTCAGAAGAACCAAAAGCAAGGATACAAACTGACATTTCACAATTGCTAAAAGATGTAAACATCCCAAGTGTCCATCAACTGATGAGTAGATAAACAAAATGTGGTATATACATATGGTAGAATACTATTCATCTGTAAGAATAAATGAACTTGTGATACATATGACAACATGGATGAACCTTGAAGACAGTATGTTGAGTGAAATAAGCCAGACACAAAAGGACAAATATTGTGTGGTCTCACTAATATGAGTCAAATATAATGAATAATCTCATGGAGGTAAACAGTAGAGTATAGGTTACTAGGAGATAGAATGTAGGTTGATAAGGGCGAGCTGATACTGAATATAGGTATAATGTTTAATAAGGGAGATTATAAATATAGGGAAATGGTTAAGAGTTGATGGTAACACATTATAGTGAGTATAATCAACACTGCTGATTTATAAATGTGATTGTGACTGAAAGGGGTCATCTAGGGAAGTTAATGTCAGTTCAAAGAAAGCTAGAGTTAATCTAAGGACTGTGTAACAGTGATTTCAGTGGTGGATGATGGTTGTGTTTAATAGTACAAATACAAGAATATTCCTTTATTACAAGGGGTAAAGAATATGGAGATACATGGGAAAAAGACAACTAATGTAATATATAGACTATAGATAACCATAATATTTTAATACTTTTACAACTAATAGCAAAGAAGGTACTATATCAATGCTAAGGGTCAATAATGGGGGATACAAGGGGATATGGGATTTTTCCCTTTGGAGTAATGAAAATAGTCTGAAATGGACTGAGGACTGAGCTGATAGCAGCGTAACTCTGTGATGAAAGTGAGAGCCACTGAGTGTACACTTTGGATGGACTGTACAAGGCAGGGGGCCATATAATACAGCAAACCCTATGGTAAATGATGAACTGTGGTTAACAGTACAAATATGAGAATGTTCTCTCCTGAACTATAACAAATATACAATACTAATACATGATGTTAATAATAGGATGTTTTGTGGGCCAAATATAAGTTATGGACTATAGATAGCAGTAATATCATGACAATGTTCTTTGATCATTTGTAATAAATGTGTCACAACAATGTAAGTTGTTGGTGGGGCGATGTATATGAATCCCCGACGATATGTATGTATGATTGTTAACTTACAACCTCTCAAAAAAAAAAAAAACCAGGATAAAAGAAATAACTGTTATAAACAGCCTATTTTCAGAACTTCTGTCCTCAGCCAAACACATGCAAAACCAATCAATAATACACTTATCCAAATATGCAAAATCAATAGGTTTAGGAGCAAGTATCTTGAATGCCTCTAGGTTTACTCTTGGTTTTACACAGAAATCAATGACCACATCCAGAAGAAACCCTGAAAGCCTCCCCATTCCTATCTCTTCATATAAACCCTCACCATTTTAATATGTCAAGGTCAGAACCCAAGGCATCCCTTACTGTACCCACAAAAAATCTTCCCTGATAATGCCAGCCAGAAAAGGAAACTTAAAAACCCTATACATGAATTTGAGCCATGACCATCTACCACCAGAAAAACAAATGTGACTTCACTAAGGGTTAAAAAAAAAAAAAGAAGAAGAAGAAAAATTGAGAAAAAGAAACCAAAGGAAAGGAAAGGCAACAGGAGCTTTGGAACAAATGGGTCTTTAATGTTACCTCTGGCTGCAGAGTGCAGAATATATCAGAGAGGAGAAAAGAATCATCAGGTTTGACAGTGCACTGGTTATGAAGGAGAGAGGCATCAAGGATGACTTCTAGGTTTCTGGCTCACACAGCTTGTTGTATTGGGATATTTTCCATCGAGATAAGGAATTTGGGAAGAAGATGGAAGTTTGCAGAAGGTATATGTTAGTATGTACCAAGTTTGATGGTTGTTTTGTTTTGTTTTGGTTTGGTTTTTTTTTGAGGTATAGGAACCAGGGATTGAACCTGGGACCTCATATATGGGAAGCTGGTGCTCAACCACAGAGCCACATCAGCTCCCTTGTTTTTTTCCTTTGTCTTGCTTTTGTTTGTTTGTTTTTTTTAAGGAGGCATCAGGAACTGAACCCAGAACCTCCCATGTGCTCACTGCTTGAGCCACATCTGCTCCTCATTGATTTTTTTTTTAAGATTTATTTTATTTATTTCTCCCCACTCCCTTGTTGTTTGCATTTGCTGTATCTGTTTGTTGTGTGCTGGTCTTCTTTTTAGGAGATACTGGGAACCAAACCCGGGACCTCCCATGTGGGAGGGAGAGAGGTGCCTAATTGCATGAGCCACCTTTACTCCCTGCTTTGCTGTGTCTCATTATGTTTTCTTCCTTATGTCTCTTGTTGTGTCATCTTGTTGAGTCAGCTCGGTGCGCCTGCCCATCGCGTCAGCTCACTGCCTTGCTCATCTTCTTTAGGAGGCACCAGGAACTGAACTCAGGACCTCCCATGTGGTAGACAAGAGCTCAATTGCTTGAGTAACATCTGCTTCCTCCCGGTGATTTGGATTTTTTTTGTTTTTTTTGTTTTTTTACGTTAACGTTACTTTTTTTCTTTTTTTTCTTTATTTTTTAATTTTTTAATTTTCACCAGGAGGTCCTGGGGATTGAACCCGGTCCCTCCATACAGGAGACAGACGCCCAAACATTTGAGCCACATCCGTCGTCCCCTCTGCCCCCATTGATTTTTGATATCCCATTGATTTTTTCTTTAATTTATTAAAGTATATCACTCATACATGAACATACATAAACAATGCATGTATAGCAATAGTTGTGAACTTACAAAAGAAACATACATAACACCATACAGGGCTTTCATACCTCTTCCTACAACCAACATTGATTGTTGTTAAACATTTTTAACTAATGATTAAAGAGCATCCTCAAAATATTACTGATAACCAAAGTATTTTCCCCCAACCCACCCTATTATTATTTTTATATCATTTATACATGAACATACATAAACAATAAGTGTATAGTAAAAGTTGTGAACTTACAAAGCAAACATTCATAACATCATACAGAGGTCCCATACCTCAACCCTCCACCAACACCTTGCATCGTCCTGAGACATTTGTTACAAATTATGAAAGAATATTGTCAAAATTTTACTGCTAACTATAGTCCTTATCTTACATTTGGTGTATTTTTCCACCAACCCACCCTATTATTATTTTTTAAATATATTTTTATGACAGAGTTGTAAATTTACAAAACAATCATGCACATGTGTGGAATTCCCAAACAACACCCCTCAATTAACAAACCACACCATGGTGGAACATTTGTTACAGATTAGGAGATAATATCATCTGATTATTACCAGGTCCACAGTGTTCATTTGGCACACATTTTCCATACTCCCCCATTATCAACACAGTACATCTTTGGCATAGATGCAAGAATATTACATTATTACTCTTAACCACACTCCACAGGTCACTCCAGTTGTATTTTTCCCATGCTTCTTCCACATTCCCACCACCCCACAATAGTGATGTACATCTGCTCTAGCTCACAAAGGACATCTTGCATCTGTACCATCAACCACAATTCACATCCACTTCTGGGTTTACTGTGCTATTCAGTCCTGAGATTATTCTCTAGCTTTCTATTAATTGGCATTTACATTCCTGGACTACCCTTTTCAACCACATCCCCATTTGTAAACCAGCTGTTACTCACTATAATGTGTTACCATCAACTCTGTACATTTCCACACTTTTACAGTAAAGCTAATTAAAACTTTTACATACATTAAATATGAGTAGTCCATCTCAGTCCTCCTCTTATCTCCTTTAAGAATCTACCACCTACTACCAGATCTTGAAAATATTTTCCTACTTTTTCTTCTAGAAGCTTTATGGTTCTTGCTTTTATATTTAGGTTTTTGATTCATTTTGAGTTAATTTTTGTATGAAGTGTGAAATAGGTGTCCTTTTTCCTTCTGTTGCTGTGGATATCCAGTTTTCTGGGCACCATTTGTTGAATGGACTGTTCTGCCCAAGCTGGTTGGATATGACAGGCTAGTCAAAAATCATTTGACCATAGATATGAGGGTCTATTTTTTAACCATCAGTTTGGTTCCATTGGTCTATGTGTCTGTCTTTATGCCAGTACCATGCCGTTTTTACCACTGTAGCTAGGTAATACGACTTAAAGTCTGGAAATGAGAGTCCTCCAACTTCGCTTTTCCTTTTTAAGATGTTTCTGGCTATTCAGGACCCCTTACCCTTCCAAATAAATTTGATGATCCTGTTTTCCACTTATTTTTAAAATGC
This sequence comes from Chaetophractus vellerosus, assembly GCA_004027955.1. Classification (NCBI taxonomy): domain Eukaryota; kingdom Metazoa; phylum Chordata; class Mammalia; order Cingulata; family Chlamyphoridae; genus Chaetophractus; species Chaetophractus vellerosus. The sequence goes on from PVKH010011772.1 coordinate 5,019, forward strand.
TGATGGAATTTTTATCGAGATTGCATTGAATGTGTACATCAATTTGAGTAGAATTGACATCTTAATGATATTTAGTCTTACAATCCGTGAGCATGGAATACTCTTCAATTACTTAGGTCTTTTTTAAAATTTCTTTTAACAATGAGTTGTAGTTTTCTGAATACAAGTGCTTTACATTGTTGGTTAAGTTTATACCTGAATATGTAGGTTTTATCCATCATATTTTATTTTCACAACTCTTTTGACACTTTGTAGTTACTTTTATTGATATAATCTTCATTTCTAGACTCTCTTCCAGGTCTCTCTCTCCTGTCTTTTCTTTTCAGGCTGTAGCACACCCTTTAGTATTTCCTGCAAAGCAGGTCTCTGGGTTATAAACTCAGTTTCTGTTTATCTGTGCATATTCTAAACTCACCCTCATTTTTGAAAGACAATATTGCCGGATATAAGATTCTAGGTTGGAAGTTTTTCTCTTGCAGTATCTTAAATATATCATACCACTGTCTTCTTGCCTCTATTTCTGGTGAGAAATCAGCACTTCATCTTATTGGGTATCTCTTCTATGTTATGCACTGCTTTTCTTTTCCTGCTCTCAGAATTCTCTGTCTTTGGCATTTGACAATCTGATTAGTATGTGTCTCGGAGTTGGTCTATTCGGATTTTTTTGGGGGGGAGTGTTGTGCTTCTTGGACATGGATATCTATATCCTTCAATAGGGTTGGGAATTTTTCTACTATTATTTCTTCAAATACTCCTTCTGCCCCCTTTCCCTTCTCTTCTCCTTCTGGGACACATATGACACGTATGTTTGCATGTCTCTTGCTGTCGTTTATTTCCCTGAGACCTTGTTCAAATTTTTCTAATATTTTCTCCACTGTTCTTTTGTATGGTCACTTTCAGAAGCCATTTCTTCCAGCTCTCCAATCCTTTCTTTTTACTCCTCAAATCTGCTATTATATGATTCCAGCGTATTTTTTATTTCATTTCTTGTACTTTTCATTCCCATAAGATCTGCTATTTTTCTATGTATACTTTCAAATTCTTCTTTGTAGTCATCCAAATTATTCTTAATAGCCTTAATTTCTTTAGCCAGCTCACTGAATTTATTAAGGAGATTTATTTGAACTAATCTATGATTAGTTGTCTCAACTCCTTTATGTCATCTGGAAGCTTATCTTGTTCCTTTACCTGGGCCATATCTTCCTGTTTCTTGGTGTGGACTGTAATTTTTTGTTGGTGTCTTGGCATCTGGCTAACTAGAGTATTTATTCTGGGTGCATTTTTTTTCTCTTTAGTTTAGGGCCTCCTGCTCTTTCTCCTTTGATGGTTGTATAGTAGGAGCCAAGGATGTAGTTGGTGCTATAAGCTGTGGAGGCTCAAGCTGCCCTCATTGACCCAAGGACCAATGAAGCTTCTCCCAACTTTCTCCTTTGCCACGGAAAGGGACATAGTCACAGCTGTGTGGAATAATTCAAGTCATGCAGGCCTAGACTGTAGTTGCCCAGAGACTGATGAAGCTTCAGGCCCCTTTCTCCCCTTCCTGGGGCAGGAATGGAGCTGCAGGTGTGGGGAACAATCTAGGCAGTGCAGGTCCAAGATGACTGCAGTTGCCCCAGTAGACTTGCGATTATTCAGTCTGTGCCAGCTAAATGTACCTGCAGTTACCTTGATAGGCTGGTGCAGGGCCTGTCAGCTTCCTCCCTGCTAGAGATGGGGGTGAAGCCTAGGCTAGGGCTGCAAGCCAGTCTGGGTGAAATAAACCAGTCTCTACCATCACTGTGATTTTCAGTCAGCCCAGCTTTCCCTCCTGCTGGGTGTGGAGACAAAATGGCAGCTACCAGCCTCTTTCTGACTTGGACAGGCTCGAACTTTAGCTGTATTTAGGGTTATACTTTAGCCAGCTGAATTTACTAATCAGTAAACCATCTCTTCCTCCCCTGTTTTTGGGAAATGGAGCTTCCAATTCCAGCCACAAAATAGCTTCTGGGGTGGCTTGTGCTGCCAAAGTAGGATGATCTCTGGCCTTCCCAGCATGGCCTGCAATTTCCCGGAGAGGCTGGCGCAGCTCCCCACAGCTTCCTCCCTGCTGGAGGCGGGCCTGGGGCTTAGGCTAGAGCAGCAATCTGATCTAGATGGAAAGAAGCTGGTCCCTACCAGCACTGATTTTCAGTCAGCCCCACTTCCCCTCGTGTCAGGTACAGAGTTAAGATGGCAGCTACTAGCCTCTTTCTGACTTGGACAGGTTCAAACTTTAGCTGTTCTTAGGGTTATACTTTAGCCCACAAAATTTACTAATCAGTAGCTGAAGTTGGTGCCCAACAGTCTCTTCCTCCCCCGTTTTTGGGAAGTGGAGCTTTCAATTCCAGCTGCGGAACAGTTCCTGAGGTGGCTTGTGTCTCCAGTGGTGGATGGGCACTGGCTTCCATGGCCTGGAGTGCTCTACTTATGAAACTTCTCTGCAGATGGGCACTCTCCTCCTTCCATTCTTTCAAGGATGTTGCAGGATGCACTTCTGGTCTCCTGGAGCTCCCAAACAAGTGCTCTAGATAGCTCTAGGTGATCACCAACTGCCCCGTAGCAGGAGCTGTTTCTAGGAGCTCTTTACTCTGCTGCCATCTTGCTGGTTGCCCCTGTTGATTTTTGATATATTGTTTTATATCAAAACAATTTTACATATCTTTTGGACATTTAAGGGCAAGAAGGTAAGTAGGCATGTAGATACAGACCTCAGGAATTGAGGAGAGTATATGCTAAAGATAAAAATTTGTGAGTTACCTAGGTTAGAGTGGTAGTTAAAACCATAAATATAGACTGTCCAGGGAGAGAAAAGATCTAGGACCAAGTCTTGATGACCTGAAATGTTTAGTGATTAGGCAAAAGAGATTTCAGCCTAAGGTAGAGGAGTGACCAGAGAACTAAGAGCAAATCCAAGAGTTATGTTACAGAAGTCAAGTGAAGGCAGTACTTTATTAAGTGTAGAGTTTTCAATAAGTGCTGAGAAGTCAAAAAAAGCAAAAGGAATTGAAAAATATCCAGTAGATTTAGCAAAATATTGGTCAGTAGTGACCCAAGGAAGGATTGCTTATGGAAAAATTTATTATATGATTTAAAAAGTATCTCAATTCAGTGGCAAAAAGGATTTTTAATAAGATTTTTAATAAGATTTTAAGGGAAAGATAACATTGGATTATTTCCTCACATTACACACTAGGATAAACCCCTAATGTTTCAAAAGTCTCAATATACAATAATGAAATCATAAAATATTAGAAGAAAGCATAGATGAATTCCTTTAAAATTAGAGAGAGGAAAAAAAACTTATATGACTTAAAATAGAAACAAAACAAAAGGGGAAAAGATAGATAAATTTGACTACCACCAAAACAGACCCCAAAATAAAAATAAAACCTAAAACATACGCGCAAACAAAATTAAAATCCTTTGTATTACCAAAATAAACCATAAACATGGTAAAAAAAAAAAAGTAAATTGAATAGGTAGCAATATTTTTTTAATTTATAAATTTTATCAAATGAAGGGCCAATATCCCTAATCATACAAAGAACCTCTGAAATTTCAGAAAAAGCCCAAAACCCAAGAGAAAAAAAAAATGGGCAAAACATAAGAAAAGCAGAAAACAGAAAAAGTATTGCAAAAGGCCTATAAATTTATGGGAAAATACATAATTTCACTCATAATCACAGAAGTGCAATTTCAAACTACATATAATATGCCATTTCTCACCTACCAGACTAGCAGAAAACTAAAAGCTGGCAAAGTACTCTGTTGTATAGGCTATAGAAAAACAGTCACTCTCAAATACTGCTGGTGGGAGCCCAAAACTGTCCTAATAATTACAGAGGGGAACATGCAATAACCACAAAAATTACATATGCATTTACCCTTTGACTCAGCAATCCCACTGGCAAAATCTCAAAATGAGGTATGCACAAGGCCATTTACTATAGCACAACTTGTAATAGCAAATCAATAGGTGATTGATTGAATACAGTACAGTACGAAGCACCTATACAGTGGAGTTCAAAGCAGCTATAAAAAGTAATGAGGTCATGTCAAAATGTTACAGGACAAGCAAATTAAAAATGGATAAACTGGACTTCATCAAAATGAAAAACCTTTGTGCATTATTGGTGGGAATGTAAAATGGTGCAGCCACTGTAAAAAGCAGTTTGGTACTTCCAAAAAAGTTAAACACAAGAGTTAGCACCCGACACATCATTTCTACTCATAGTCATATATACCCAAGAGAACTGAAAACATATGTTCATGCAAAAACTTATAGTAAACATAATTTAATATTTTTAATAACCCAAGGCCATCATTATATGCAAAAGTATAATCCCTGACCTCTAACTACAAGATGCCAATAGTATGCCTCAAGGCTTGACACTCAAAAATGTCTTTAAGAGCTGCCCCTGAGGGCAAAATCGACTAGGTTAAGAAGCAATGCCATGAACTAAATGGTAAAGCTTTTTGCATTCCTGTGGTCAATATCTAATTTTTCTACCTCCTTCCTCAGTGTTCCCAACCCGGTGGTCAGGCCACCTCCTTTTAGTATGCATGTTTACCATAGAATTCCCTTTTCCTTTTAAAACTGTTTTAAATCAGTTGTTCACCAAAATATCAGAACACCTCATTTGGTCATGGTGGTAGAGGTCCTGAAGCTCCCATCTGAATAAAGTGCATGAGTTCTTATCATAAATATTATAGCTATTACTAGTCTTTAGATTTTAGGCCTTGTTTCATTAAATCTTTGCCAAAACCAAAAAGTGCAAAAAAATTATCGTTTTCAAAAAAATCGCTATCTATAGTCCGTAGCATATATTTGATATACAAAAATTGTATCTTGGTTTAACTGAATAGCTATTTTTATGACATAAATATTCTGAAAATTTTATACAAGGTAGTTGAAGAAAATGTATGTCCAGTTAGTTACAGCCAACTTTAGTTAATTACCAGCATGGTAGGACAGCGATTACTGTATATTGTTATTTCCTAACAAATCAGTTGAAATGACACAATCACTGTTGTATTTTTGTTAAAATTATTTTCAATTGGCCATTCATTTATTATATAGTAACTACACTAGTCTATATTAAATTAACCATAGTGATTCATTTCTCAAATTTTTTTATCAAAAGGAGCTTGTCATAATTTGAAAATTGTACAACAGTAAACTTCAAATATGAAGGAAATAACAAGCAATTCTGAACAGAGTACATATTAGCACCATGTTGATGGGATTCAAGGGCAGAGAGAAAACAGGAAATAATTTTAGCAGATAAGAATAATTTACATTAAAAGTAACGTCTTTCTAATAAATGTTTGAATGAATTTACAAGGTAGGAAGACAACTCAAATCACTAGTTTATACTTTAATGCACATTAATAATGAAAAGTATAGTACTACAAAGATCCAGGAGATATCTCAATCAGTTCTGACCTCTTTTTCTTTTTTCCCCAATAGATTTATATTTAAAATTATCACCTCTTTAATTCATTAAATTAGATCAAGGTAAAGTTTGCAATTGAGCTTTTCCACTGTTTAGATTCTGATTACATGGTAATTAACTGTAAAATGTTCTTTAAAAATTTTCAATCATTTAGAATTCCAAGTAAAAGTTATTTTACTATAATGAATGGACAAATCTCATTTTACAATATATTTTACTATAATAAAAGAGCAACAGAAGAAAGAACTAGAAAATAACATGGCAAAGGATGGGGGACAGCCCATATCATGAGGGCTGCTAACACTCCCTCCAGCACAGTTGGAAAACATCATTCAGAATCATAGCAGACTTTTATGCTGACATTTGACTTGTAGCAGGCTTGGGGAATACACATTCCTGCCTTGTTTTGATTTGTGACACTGTCTCACTGAACTGATATAATACAGATCTCAAAGTTTGTAATGTTTTTTTTTAAAATGAATAAAATATTTTACTAAATATGAAATAAAATCTAAATTCTTACAATTATTTTACACATTGTGAAATATCAGGCAACACAGGACATAGGATAAGCTTTGACAACGCATGTACGCCAATAATCTGGCACTTTACATAGCTAAATTGCCAACTACTTCTGTTATTGCAGTGCAATGTCTATTTCTAAATCACTTTGAGTTTTAGTTTGCTTAAAATATGTTTCCCATAATCTTGAAAAGAGGTATCAAGTTTGGTCTCATTTCATATTTTTCATTGGGTCACAATGATCGCCTAGGGCACTGTGTTGAGAAGGACTCTGAGGTCAAGGAGCAAATTTGTAAGCTATTGGGGAGAAGGGGGATGAGAGTCAGTCTCCAGGAAACTAAAAATATGATTACATAGTCATTAATTGTAGTTTATGAAGGCATACTGTTTTCCAAAATAATCCCATCTCATCAGCATTAAAAATGGCCACAGCCTGAGGCATGGCCATTCCTCTAAAGTTTGCCAGGACGGTGATGAGCTAGCCCATATTCACAATACTTTTATGCTCACTTCAGGTACATCTTGGCAAACAACTTCCTTAACCTATAGCTATATTACTCATATTTTCCCCTTCAGTATCTTTGAAAATGGGACAGAATGGGTAATTGCTGACCACTCTCTAATCTGAGGAGCAAGGTTCTATAAAAAAAGAGAAAGAAGAGTAAAAGTAAATCACTTTATTAGATTCCTTTTCAGCCTTTCTCATTTCTCATTTTAAGTGATACAATATCAATTCAAAGTATAATACTTGATAAAGTATAAAATTAGTTCCCATATATACTCAAACATACCCAGAATTTAATACACAAATACTAAAAATAGCAAGCTAAAGCCATTTAACCAATGATCCAATATTTATCCCTGTTAAACAACAATTTTTGGTTGTTTTGAGTACAGATACTATGGGAATTAGTAATTCTACAGAAGAGATAGTAGGAAGGCTTGCCTAGTTTAGGGGATTAATAAAAGTTTCCCGGGAGCGGATGTGACTCAAGGAACTGAGTGCCTGCCTCCCACCACATGGGAGGTTCCAGGTTTGAACCTCCTGAAAAAAAACAAAACAAAACAAACAAAAAAAAACAAGCAAAACCAACGAAAAAACCAACTCAGGAACACCAATGTGGCTCAGTGGTTGAGTGCCAGCTTCCCATATACTAGGTCCCGGGTTCAATCCCCAGCACATGGTACCTAAAAAAAAAAAAAGTTTCCCTGAAGAAGTAACATTTAATCTGAGCCCTCTAAAACATTTAGGATTAGCAGCAAGGCTGAAACAAATGAAAACTGTAGCACCAGAAAAAACCGCTTCCCTACACAGGATTATGCAGAACTTTTTAAGTCTTTCTAAAGGATCTGAGACTTTATACTAAGGCCAATGAGAAGTCTTTGAAAATTTTTGGCAGAGGAGAATGATTTGACTCCCCAACAACTATCTATCTCAGAAGTTTAGTCTGTACCAATCAAGGTAATTCCATCTTCCCTAACAGGGATTGGTTCAGCAAGTGCCATGTAACTCAATGAGAAAGAATTATGTTAGAGGTACTTTTAGGCCAGGTTTCCTAGTTCCTAAAAATGGACTCTTCTTCCTCTGAATATCACTAAATATAGATATGATACCCAAAACTGATGCAGCCATCTTGCAACCATGAGAGAAACTGCCTTCAAATAAAGCTGATGCTGAGTACAGCAGACAGGAACAAAGCTTGAAAGATCTAACAATTTTAAGCTGCTGATTGTACCAAACCTAGACTCATTCTTCCAGTTTCGTGAAATTATAAATCTGCTTAATGTTTAATGCCAGTTTGGGTCAAGGTTTTCTGTAAGTTGCAGTTGAAAGTATCTTAGCTGATACAATAATTATTACCATGTAGGTGGTAACTGAAACCATTAACAGGGATGAGACTCTGGAGAGAGGCAGATAGTAAAGTAATAGAAGGAGACCAAGGGCACAATGCTGAGGAACTTCAAAGTTTAATTCTATGTAGTAGAAGAGGAGCTGCCAAAAGGTTATAAAGCAAAGCAAAAGAGCGACACATTACAGAAACAAACAAACAAAAATAATAGTGTTGCAAGGAGGAAATGGCCAACTGTACCTTACATGCTGCTGAAAGATCAATTAAAATTAGGACTGAAAAGGATCTACTGGACTTTTCAACTTGGAGATCATTGCTGGCCTTATCTAGAACAGTTTCAATAGTCTGAAGGTGGAAGAAGCTGGACTCTGGTAGGTTGAGAAATGAATAGAATGTGAAAAGGTAGAGAAAACAAAAGAGAAGACAATTCTTTTGATTAGTGTTCAAAGAGGCTAGAAGCTATGAAGGGGAAGAAAGAAAAAGAGAAGTGGGTGTGGAGTGAAGATTTTTGTTGTTGTTTTGGTTACTTTTTGTTTGATTTGTTTTTTATCTGTTTTATTTTATAATGATTTCTGAGTGTATTTGAATGCAAATGGGAGCTAGTATAGAAGAGGATGAAAATATAATAGGTGAGAGGTTTCTGGAAGGAATGCTTGATAGAACACAATGGAAGAGATTGAATTGGGTAGGAGGAAAAAAAAAGGAGAAAATGATGATTGCAGATATGTTTGTAGATCTGGGGTAGTTCTTTTCATATGATGGCATCTCTTTTCTCCATGAAAAAAGAGGCCAAAGTCATCTGCCAAGAGTAAATGATAAAGGAAGGTAGAAGAAAGAGCTTGAGAAATGAAAGTTTCAGCCCGTCATTATGGAAAGTGTATGTGCTCAAGTGGTTGAGCGCCCACTTCCCACATGGGAGGTCCTGGCCTCCTAAAAACAGAAGACAAACAAGCAAGCAAACGAAAAAACCAACTCAGAGATGTAGATCAGTGATTGCGCACTGGCTTCCCACTTACAAGGTCCCAGGTTCAGTCCCCCACCCCGGTACCTCAAAAAAAAAAAAAAAAAAGATTCTAACAACAGCAATTAACAAGATAATTCATGAATGTACCTGGCAATTTAAAACTGAGAAAAGTAAGTATATTTAAGAAAATCTTACTTAACACACTTTAAAAACACATAATACTATTATCACCTGAGATATAACTGGGGGAGGGGGGAAGGGGGGCGGAATGACAATAAGAGGACTAAAACCACTGGGATAAACAGTGTATCCAAATATACTCTGGACTATTGTGCAATACCATCAGGAGTGCAAATGAAGAATACTGTTCAGACCCTTGTTGGAAAATCTACCAATAGTCAGCACCAGGTCAAAGAAGCTTTCCCTGTATCACTTCCTAATATTCTTTGTCCCTCCTTCCTTTAAAACCCATCTGCCCACCTGGACTTTAATGGATTTGTTGGAGGATTATAAACACTATATTAAATAGGCATTAAGAGAAACCTGTGGAAATTATCAGGCAGTACCCAGGTTCAAGAGATCGCTGTGAAGCCTCAAAATGGTTTTGTGAGAAGAGTTACGGAGGGGGGAAAAAAGCAAATATTGGCAAGTAATGGTCAATCTAGATAATCAGAGTGACAGATTCTTATAGCTAAGGACTTCTCCCCAGAGCAAAAAAATAAGTCACATTCTTTTGACACTCAGCTAAAATCTAATCTTGTGGATGGTCAGATTTGTACAGAACCTCTCAAAAGAAATGACATTCCTCTCAGCTCCAACTTGGAGGAATTTGAATTACCTGAAATCCTGATAAAGGTAAGGGGGTTAACCAGACAGTTAAGCAAAACCATAAAAATCTTCTCAAGAAAGTCTTACTATGGACTGCAGAAGCAACCCCAAGATGGTCTGTCTGACTGCCCCAGGGAAAGAAAAACTTCTTTTACTGGTCAGGATTTCTAAGGAATCCTGGAGAGTTTACTACAGGACATGGCAGGAATACTATACTGCTGCTTCCCAGTCATATTATTGGCATGCCCAGAGACATTCCAATTTGAAAGCAGCCAATTACATGACTAGCATTTATCTGCAAGATATGATGTGGAGTAACTAGTGATTATGGGCTATATCTGAGACCATCAGGAAATATCAACTAATGAATGATCTCTGGATATCCATCTTTCCCTCACCTTTAGAAGAGTGGCAATACAGTACAGTAGTATTTTTAAGGAACTTGAAAAGACTTGAGGCTTTCCTTTGGGACACATTCATTTTTCAGGCTGTTTTGATTTGAGCCAGGTATATTATCCTCTTTCTTTAGGAAACTTCATGGATCAGATTTTTGAAAGAAGACTTATGTGTCTCAGAGCTAAAGGTTCCAGGGTACATCATTTTCTACAAGCTAACCCAAAAAGAAATATTTTTAAAGAAGGCATAGTATACCACTGCATCACTTAAAAAATTAAGGGTATTCTGTGGGTGTAAATGTCAATTGAAAGTAAACTAGAGAATAACCTAGGGAATGTATAACATAGTGATTTCGTTGGTGAATGAAGATTGTGGTTAATAATATAAATATAAGAATGTTCTTCTTTTACAAAGTGTTAAGAGTATGGTGATACACAGGAAAATTACACCTAATGTAACTTATGGACAATAGTTAACAGTCAATGGCAAAGAAGGTATTATATCAATTCTAAGGGACAGCAATAGGGGGTTTTAATGGGGTATGGGAATTTTCCTTTTTGGAGTACTGAAAACGTTCTAAAACTGATTGAGGTGACGACAGCACAACTCTGTGATGAAAATGAGAGCCACTGAATGTACACTTTGCTTGGATTGTACAAAGTATGGGGCTGTATAACACAAGGAATCCAGTGGTGGAAGATGGACTGTGGTTAACACAACAAATACATTCTCTCATGAACTATAACAAACATATAATACTAATTCAGGGTGGTCATAATTGCGTAGCTTGGGAGAAAAACAGACCAAATGTAAGATATGGGCTATAGTTCGTAGTAATACTTTGACGATGCTCTTTCATAGTTTGTAACAAATGTTTCACAAAAATGCAAGGTGGTGGTGGTGGGGTGATGTATGGTAGCCCTGTATGATGATATGCATGTTTGTTTTCTAAGTTCACAACTTTTACTATACACTTATTTTTTAATGTATGTTCATGTATGAATGATATACTTGAATAAATTTTTTTTTTAAAGTTAAAAATTATCAACTGTGGAGCTTTTTAAAAATAGAGCACAGACTCACCCCTAGAGATTCTGATTCAATAATGTTTTTGTGAAAAAAATCAGGTAATTCAAATGCTTTGTCATGACTGATAATCAATCCACTATGGAAAATACATGAAATCACTTGGTTCCTCATTTGAATTTTGTAGCATTTATCTAAAATCCCAAAAAAATTTATTTAAAAGAACAAATAAGGGGCCCAGCTAGATAGCTCAGTGGATAAAGAGCGCGCTGGGGTACCACATGGGAGGTCCGGGTTCGGTTCCCGGGGACCTCTCCGAGCGGGCAGATGGCCTTGAGAAAGGCAAGCCGCCGTGGGCGGGGCAGAGCCGCCGTGGGCAAGGCAAAAAAAAAAAGCTGCCACGGGCAGGGTGGAGCCCCCACGGGCATGGCAAAGTCACCCGTGAAAAAGCGGAGCTGCCACCTGCGAACCGCCGCGGAAGCCGGGCAGCCCGCAAAAAACATGGAGGACTGCTGCCCGCAAAACATGGAGCAGAGCCACCCGTGAAAACGGAATGGAGCCACCCTCGAACAGAGCGAGCCGCCGCCGCGGAGGGCCGACTCGGCGCGTCGCCGCAAAGACGGGGGGAGGAAGGAAGCAGACATAGAAAGACGCAGAATAAAGGACACACAGCGAGAGCAAGCAGAAAGGGGGGGGGATATATAATAAATAAAAAAATAAATCTTTAAAAAATAATAATAATAAAAAAATAAAAGAACAAATAAGGTCCAAATACTACTGGCTAAAACTTTACAATAGTATATTTTTTCATTAGCATCTATAAATATGCAAATGAACCAAAAGAAAGTCCAACTTTAAACTAGATTGCTGGTTGTTCAATTTTTAATTTACTTGAAAGAAATTGAGAATAGTTTTAATAATTCTAAGAAAATAACATTTAACTTTCAAATTAAATGACCACTTCTTACCTGAAAAAAATCCAACATAAATATTGATCAGGGGTGAGAGTCTTCTTAAGATTATGTGTGTAGAATATACATATGGGTAGAATAGTAAAATAGGCAGGTATTTTAAAATAAAAGATCTCAGGTATTTGGATATTAAATTTGATATCTGTAAACATAAGAAAAATACTAAAGTGTAAGTACAGTAGAAAAATAAATAACCTTAGATTTATATAAAATATAAGTTGAAAAACATTTAACAGTAAGTAAAACTATTTTAAAAATCTATTAATATGCTATCAATAGAAATCCCAAATAAATTAATCTCATTTCTCCTCCTGTAAGACCTGAGCAGTTAAAGTATGTATATTTTATATTAATTGTCAAAATCCAGTTGAAAATAAAGGAACTGATATCCCAAATAGCATTTCTAAGGTGCAGTTTTGAGATAGAAAAGCAGTCAACAAGCAGGTAAATCAAGAACGTACAAAAAGAAAAAACTAAAAAGTTCATGATAGCTTTCAAGTTAGGGTGCTTCCCTCATATTTAACTGTCATTAAAATAATACTTTTTAAAAA